>LKNJ01001517.1:0-88719 GCA_002120245.1 Maccullochella peelii | reverse complement strand
CCTACTTGGCAATAAACCCGATTCTGATTCTGATTCTGATTCTGATAAAGGCAATCACTCCAGACTAATTTGCAGTTCTTCATACCCTTCAACTTGTAAAAACAATGTGTGCTAAAACTGTACACAGAATTACATGCAATTCTACCTTTTTTAACAGCTCCCATAGTCCCTTATAAGTGGATACAGAGCTGGATTCTTTGGGCCAAAAAACATATAAACTTCTTTATCTACCTCTTAGGAAACAGACCCTAATACTGTGCAGCTCTACTCTACTGTAGGAAATGTGCTCTGTTTTGTGTGCATGCAAGTGCGATTTGTTTGCGTAGCATCATTTCATGCACATTTGCAGGACAGATAACGTGTTTGTACGTGTGTAAGCGCTCAGCTTGCTTTTCCAACACCTAAAGCGTGACTTAATGTGATGTTAACGATCCTCAGCCAGCTGAAAAGAAACAACATGTGCGGGTTTTATTTGCATCACCTTTAAATCCCTGTGGTCTGCCGCTGCTTTGAGGTAAACTGAGGTAATGCTTGCTTTCCACAACTGTAAATACTCCATGCATGAGCCAGATTGACTGGCACAGCAGTAGGCTAGGGCCTTGTGGTTTGAATTAGCAGAAAAAGTAAATTCACGTTCATTCTGTTCTTGCCTGCTTTTACTCACAGCTTCTTTTCTTTTCTCGCTTATCTAAACTGACTGTTCAGGTTTGCTCCAGCATTTTAGGCTGCTGCATCCACAGTACTTCCCCTTCTGCCTCTTTCAATTCAGTTCAGTAGAGAACACTCGCAGAATACACAACCTCCAACTGTGGCTCTAAATGGAGTCCTTTGTTTTCTTAATTGTCAAATTAAACATGTCACTCTATTTGAATGGGACACACATATGCCAGCTGCCAGCTAACCCAATGGAGAAATGGGGGTGGGGGTGAGGGTTAGCTCTTATTCATTTAGGACACGAGCCCCTTCCCCCCCAAAACTACTTGAACATGCTTAAAAAAAATCTCTCTTTCCCACACACACATATGTGCATGCACACGCACACAATGAGGATGAGGAAAAGTCAGTACAACCTTTTGTCTGTCACAGAGTGAGTCTGGATGGATGACCCCCCTCATCTGGTAACAATCACCTCACAGGCTGCCTCAGTCTCTTGCTTGTGTGTGTGTGTGTGTTTAAGCATAGTGTAGCGTTCATGAGCATGTACATGTTAGGACAAGCATGCTTATGTGCGTCTGTGTGTGTTTATGTGTGTGTTTCCAAATCCCTGAGTGCCACTAGAAAGCTCCATCCATCCCAGCCCTGTCTGTGAAATATGAAGGAGGAGGAGGGAGGGTCCTGCTTCCAAAATGGAAAACTACAACATGGAATAGAGTGGGCGCTTTCTTTCTTTCTTTTTTTTTTTCCTGTGGGTGATTATTCTTTCATATTTATTTGCCCAGCAGACGTCCTGTTCTCGGTCCAATCACACATCCTCCATTTTACACATTAGTCTGGCCTTTCTTCCAGCTGCCTCTCTCTCATAGTGGAGTGGATGTGAACCCTGTAGCGTTGTCCAGGCTGCCCACAGCTCCATACAATGCGCACCTAGGAGCAATTCTCCTGCTTGTTCCTTGATGAATGTGGTGAGATGTTTTGTAGAGGAAGGATCATTTAGCTTAATTGATGTCCTCCTGCTGCACGGCCCTGAAGACACATAATTAAGGCTCTGGATTCAGAGCAGTTTCTTTTGGTTTAAGATTCAAAAGAGACGAGGACTTGAACCTTGGCTTGAAGTTCAATCAGTGCCTCATTTAGACTTTCTGAAGCAGGTGTAGGTTCTCTATCGGAAAGATTTTGCAGGGAGTTAAAGAAAGTCTTGAGTTAAAATAAGACAAATAAATCATAGAATCTGGGAAAGGTAATTTGTCAATGAGCAACTGAGTTCAAGCCATATCCTTCAGATAGATTTACATTTATTCTAAAAACAAAACAGGTTCTCCTATTTTTGGAGGAAAGCTTTCTATTTTCCTAACCGCCCTTTTTCACATCATCTCATTTTGGTTTCAGTCATGGCTCCAATACCACTCAGCCTGTGCACTGTGTAATAAAGTGATTTGGCTTCTTCTTCCCCCTGCCATTTCATCCCGGTGATTTAGAGAACTATAGTCAGGTCCACATTTTCACAAGGTTATGTTTGATGAATAAGACTTCTTCTGGCACAGTTCTCTGGGCGTTTGAGAGTGTATATATGTGTGTGTATGTGTGTGTGTGCGAGCTTTGCTGCTCTCTCTTTGGACTTACATCAGCGAGGCATGATATACACCAGAGAGCATTTGGCTGAAATCCTAAATGAGATACATTGAGTCGCCAGGGTAACAGATAAAATGATGCCCGAGTCTCTTCAGGGGGAGTGTAAAAAGAAGATGCTGGATAAAAGCTAAAATTCTGATCCACTCCAAGTAGAAAATCGAACTTTGAGGTTTATAAAATATTCAACGAAGTTGAAAGCATACACTTACACACAAAAAAAGAGAAATAGAAGAGGATTGAGAGACGCAAATGAGATGGACAGGCGTGCAGGTGGACCGGCGAACAGGCTCATATTCAGCTATACACACGATTTCATGGTCTTTCTGTCTCAATATCTTGGTATACGAGGTTAACACAATGCTGGTGGTCTGCATGGAGTTAGCATGCTGAGTGTTCCATTAATCCCGCTATGTAGCACATTGCCCACTCCAACACACACACACACAGAGATCTACAGCCAAGATAGAGGAGAGCTGTGGCAATTATACACCTAATAAATCAGTCATTCAGTCATTTTTGTATGTATGCGCTCACTGTGCACCCTCTCCCCCTCCCCCCGACACTGCTGACCTTTACACACACATTCATACACATATAGACACACATATACAGGGAGACTCACAAATATAGAGGCTTGTATAATCGCGTTCATTGCGAGGTCACCTTGGCTGGAGTGCACTCACATAAAAAAAAAAAACCACACACACACATTTCATGGCTGACAGCTGGCTTTTGGCGTGACTTAACTATGGTACCAAAAATGCCACAGTTCAGACTCCTTCATCTGTTGGGGTTGTCCCCAGGCCGAGACAGACTCCTTCGGATTCCACTGTTGGGTGGGGCGATTGAAGACCGGGTATCTGAGACCTGGATCAGGGGCATAAACATGCTGTCTGGTTTAGCCATCAGTCTCTCCCACTTTTGGAAACCTACAGTAGAAGAGGGGTGGAGTTCTCCCTGTGTCCTGTACTAAGCCAGGGGTTGGGCTCAGCTGGGCAAAACAGGATAACTCTGTCAGATGTACTGGGGTTTCTCAGGTGTGAAAGACAAAGGTACATTTACATCCCAACACCTGTGACAGAATTACAGCTGACAGCTCCATCCTCGAGGCTTAGCCGCAACTTCCACCCAAATTCATATTCATGTTGGACAGACAGGGGCATACTCTGGTATATGAGAAAAGATATTTGTGACCGAATGCAGAGCAAAGTTTTGACTGACGTGCAGGAGTTGCCAGGTTTAGTATCAACCCAAATGAGCCCCAGACGTTAAAGTAAATCCTGTATTGGTTATGACATGGGATGTAGGATATAAGATATCATGCTGATATCAGACAGATGAGTTTATTTATGGATGACTATGGAGACCACTTTGTTTTTGGCACCAGATTTATAGAAGTTCAGGGCCTGCCGTGTGCAAAATGTGGCTAGCAAGGTAGGTAAATACAATAAACAGACGGAGATAGATGGATAGATAAATGCTCTTCAGTCATGTCATTTTTATACAACTGTAATCACACCTGGAACTGATTTTACTATTTGGTGAAACTACTGCAGGTAGATAATTGTGTATTTGGTTCCCAGTTTTTGTCTTGGTTCTTGGCTTGGAGGTGTAGAGCTGTAGATACAGCGTTCCAAGATGGCTCCCCATTCATTTGAATTTGTGCACATATAAATGGCACAAAAATAATATACTGATATGATTACATGAGTTTTAAATTTTTATTTCACATGATGGTACAAAGAGTTTTTTCATTGTTTTCCAGCTGTTTCTTTTGTAATTATTGTGTTTGGGAGTGTTTAGGCCCAAGTGCGTCACATGACCGGCAAGTCCGACTGTAGCAACTGTGCTGAATTTGGAAGCTTGACAGATAACAACAGTGGGTATACTGAAACCATTAAAACAGACATCCTTCTATATTGTGTAATTGTTCTAACCTCCAGAGACTGAAATATAAGTAACAAATCATCTGATTGTGGATCCCTCAGTGGCCCCTCCAGTGCTCTAATCTGAACGCCACCTAGAAAAGACATAGGAGTTCGAAGTCAGGTTTGGTTAGCCAGACGACCACAGAGCCAGGACAGAGGTAATGTGAGATGCAGGCTATTGCAGACCTATGGAAACAGAGAGACGTCCGTTTATAGTCCAGCTATAGAGATTTAATCTGTGCTATTAAGATGGCCAGTGCCGTCCTTCTGCTGGTCCTCTCTTATGGGAATTTTCAAAGAGAACTATTACTGTGATTTACTGTGAACAGGTCTCAGATAGTCCACACTGTCTGCGTCTCTAGGTCTGTTCTTTTTCCTCTCTTTGCTCTTCTCCCTCACGTTGTCTGTCTTATCAACGTACCTGTACACTGAGCCAGACATACACATGCATGACTTCAATAACAAAACCACCATATACATTACAGTATGCTGTTTATACATGCAGTAAACCTCAGGGTCTCTGTGTACACGCATGGGTCTGTGTAGTATTTCCTTGCAAAGTCTCTGAGCTTAAGGTCAGAATCTCATGTAACCCACCCCTCCCTGTTTTTAACTTCACTGCCCCCCTCGACCTCACTCCAATGTCATGATCAATTACAGCTACTATAATCACATGAGGCACCTTCCCTCCTTCCTCAACCAACCCAACCCCACCTTCCCTTCTCACTCCATCTCCTCGGACCATTTCGGTCACGGTAAAGTTGGCAGTGTAGCACAGCTGCTTGCCTAATTTCTCTGTGATGAAGAATCTGGACAGGAGTGTAGCTGAATGTTGGCTGCACATCAAGTCAGGGTGCTGCATATCTGCAGTGTCGCTGGTTTTGTAATGCCGGTATTTCACTATTCTGCTAATCATTTCCATACATGACATCCATTTTTCCACTCGCATCGATTTGAATTTAGTCATTTTCTGTGCATCAGTGGTTTGTTTTTTTTAATGAGAAAGATTTCCTTTTATGTAAAAAACTAATTTGTGGTAAGTAGCTGAATATTTTGGCCATCTTTGCCCCATTTTCTCCTTTGCTTTTTCACTCGCACACTTGGAAGCAATCACACAGAGCCACACGAACACTCCCACATGTTCCATCACTCATTGTTACTGCTGTTACGGTACGTGTATTGAAATGGTGGGAAAAAGTGAATTATCAACAATGATCTCAGCACTGTAGCACCGTATTCTCCATCTGGCATACAGTTTAATACTGACCACCTCCAGGGTTACTCAGCTGTGAGGAAATCAGTCTAATTACTGCTCTGAATTTGCAGCAACTAACTGCTGCAGGGACAGGGAGGATAGAAGAGGGGACAAGGACAAAGAGAGGAGAGGACTTTGATCCGGTTTAGGGATGGTACAAAATTTGAGAAAATGCTCATGAATTAATATTTTCCCAATTTCTTTGGTCTTGGTTTGTGCCCCCCCTCATGTCAATCTATTTGTCTGTCTGTCTCATCCTCTCAGTCTCCCTTAAGGGATATATTTAGCAGATGTATGTAAATATCCACATATGTGTGTCTGCTTTATCCATCCCTCGGATTGGGTTAAGGCCTGAGCCCAGGGCAGAGACTGGGGTGAGAGCTGGGTCTGAGGCCCGCTACTCACGCAAGGTGGTGAGTTTGGACCCTAAGCCATCTGTCAGATCTGTCTCTCTCACATAATGTGCACACACAGAGGGAAAGCGACTCAAACCTTTAGACAAAGCTCTTGTTACATAACGCTGCAATTTACTGGAAAACGTTTGAAACTCTGGTCTTTTTTTCTTGGATTGAAATATTACACAGTAATTTATGTGCTGATTAGGTTTCATGGCCATAATGCCTGTGTAAACTAATTTTGTAGTGGATGTCATGCATTGGCATCAGTGAAATTGTTATTCTCTTAAGTACTAGATGTTGGCTTTCATCTGTCATCAGCGCTAAGATGAACATGCAGCACACTGAAGGCTCCTCTGGTGAGGTGTTAACAGAGGAATAACAACAGTGAGTGTAAAAAATAAGCAAAAAGGTAAAGAAAATTAACAACTAGAACTGGGCTTTTGGCACTTTGGATAAAGTGTCGCATGTACTTTGAGAAGATGAACATGTGCTTGTGTTTCTTACTCCCTGCTGGAGGGCGTCACAGGGTCACACAGGTTAAGATGGCTGCAGCAAAGTCCATAGGTTCGGAAATGGAATGTGAACTTGGACATGAGCAGCAAAAGGGGTTGCACACACTCACTTCTCTGCTCATTCTCAGGTTAAAGGAAAATTCTGGTTTATTACATCTTGGGAAATACTTTCATAGTTGTATTGCTCGCCTTTGTTTTCTTTTGAAAATAAATTTTGCTAACCTGGGGGACTGTTTATAACCTAGTCTGATCTGTCTGAGCGATGTCAAATGTTGCCATAGCCAATAGAAATGATGGCTAAAAGTACAAAAAATAAGATCAAAGTCTTAATAACGCAGAATTTCCCATTAAGTAGTACATTTCTAATCTCCTCATCTCCTACTGCCCAGCTTCCTACTGAGCGGAGATCAATTTCCTTTGTTATAAACACAGCCTATCATGTTACTCCTGTCATAAAGCTGGACTCACATTCAGCCCCAACTTCCAGTCACTCATGCCCATGTGTCATTTAACACCCATCGTAACCTGAGGTTAGCTCTGTTTCCGCACAGTTGGTTGCATTTAAAGTTACTTGAAGTATACATGTGTGTGTGCAGTGCATATAGTAAGTGTATGAGCAGGCATGTTTGGGTTTGAGCTCATTGTGTGTATATACATTCAAGTAAATCATGTGGAGCCTGAGCTGAGTGGAGTGTTTGTAAGTGTGCGGGAGGGTGGAACAGGAGTGGTTAAAGGTAATCTCTCATGTCATCTGTTGTTGAATGGGAAGCCAGAGTTTGAACTATGTAATGGTTTAGATGTAAACAAATAATACATAATCTCCTTTAATCTCCTATGTTTGTGTGTATTTCTGTGTATAGTCATGTGAGGACAGATAACTGACCTGTAATTTCCTATGACAGAGACAAGTATTATTGATGAGATGGTGAAAATTAAATACGGTTAATCTTCTTATCAGAAAGCCAATCGCTTGCCAACTTAAAGATCGATGTAAACTAGTTGAGAAACAGTTTTAGGCTAAATTGCTCTGACATTTACAATCTCTCTTCCCTGTCTCTCCTTCTCTCCTCATACAAACACTGGTGTAGAGTGACTGATAGGGTAGTTTATAATGCTGACTGGCTCTCTAGCCAGCACGCACACACATACAATCCCTCCCTCATCCCGCGAGGTTGTGTTTCACTTTGTCACGTCAATATTTTATGCCCCTTGTAGCACCAGCGCTAAAACATTTACAGGTCTATTGATCATGTGGCGGTATGAAGGGCCAGTTTAGAAGACCACCCTCCCAAAACCAGACACAAGGCATCAAAGCAGTGACCCTGGATGTTTATACTACGTCTCCACTCACTGTAGCATCTGTCTGTGTTATTCAGCATGTGCATCGCAGTGTGCAGCTCTAACCTTGGCATGTCAAGTACCAGCATTATTCCCCATCTCTCTGAACGTAACCTTTCTGGAAATCATTACCTGGAATTGCCCTTGCTTCAAAGACTTCTCTCGCTCCCAAACTTTGATGACAAATCAACCCGTTCAGTTCCTCCTGGCTCTGTGTTGCCTGAGTTCGACTTTTGGTGTTTGAAGAGAGAGTTTTCTGTCAAGAAAGTTAAGCATCCTTCTGTTCCAAAATTCTAAATCATCTGAAATCAAATTGTGTTACATTTCTGTTCCATATCTCATTCCTTCACCTGTAAGTCCCATGCTGAGGGAGGCCCTTTGATTTGATAGTTTCAAAACTCTAAGGATCAGTCCCCAAACAACCTTGTAGTTCCTGACTGAGGAGTCCAAGAATATCACATGCAGTGAGAAGCTGTTGAATGTCGTGCTATGCATTATCAACAGAGCAATCAAAACATTTTCCCAAGGGGATACGGAGCTCATGTAGAGGTAGGGAGGCAAGCAATCACCAGGTTTATTATTATTATATACCTCCACTGTTTCCTTAACAAGACCAAGAGGGAACAAGGGGTGGAAAAACAGCTGCATTGATCAGAAGGGAAAGGATTAATTCACACACTGGGAAGGGGATCTTGCATGGAGCCTTTATTTGTTGCTAATACTATTGAAATGCATGTTTTTTTAGTACAAGATTCATCGTTTATCACATTAACACCATTGAAATTGTGTCAGATGTGTGTTCAGTTGTACAAAAAAACCCCTTAATGAAATATCCCCAGATTCACTATTAGTGTTTAATCCCACGTGGCTCCTAAGAAAGGTAAAAACAAACAACCAAAGGAAATAAAATATATTTGCTAATAGTATCTGACCCAGTTCTCTCACATGGCTTTTGTGAGTGGGATGGTCTCTCTGTGTGACTATCATGTTGCCATAGTAACAAACAAGGATCAACCACATCAGGGGGCATTCTCTACTATTTTGAGTTTCACCATAATTGGAACAACATTTTTTACACAATTAGCCACATTATAGTATGAAACTAACTGTAAACAAGATGCACGTGAAAGCGCACACGCAAACACTCACACTGACATATATTAACCTTGTGTTCTCCTTCTGAACCAGTCATACTCGTGGCCAGCTGTTTGATTAAGGCTGTATGAGTAATCCAGATGTGTTCTCCTGTGAGCCGGCTCCCATAATGAACCAATGAAAGGCCTATTTCGTCTCAGCCTCTGTCTGCAAAGCTTTTCTTCTTTATTATTTTACACAGCTTTGGTCATGGCTGGTAGAGATTGGTTTTCATACATATTCCCTGACGCCTTATACAGTCTGGCTGTCACTGTCGGGCGCTCACTTATACACATACGTTCATACACTTGCACACACGTGTGCACACACACAGTTTGTCTGTCGCTGTGGGTAGCATGCACAAATCCCATTTAATCATGTTCTGAGTGACAAGCATCCTTTTTGTCCTTGTTCATAATGAGGTTTGTCTGGTGAATAGAAATGGCAGATCTGTTAGAGCAAAGGAGAGCCGAAGAGAAAGACGCACAAAAAGAGCATGCTAACCACAGCTAAACACTGGCTTGCTTGAAGCCATTTGAAGGCTCCATGCTGTGTATGCCAGTAATATTTTCTACATGTCTGTCTCTGTCTGTGTGAGAGAATTTGGGATGTTCATAAGGAGTTTAAGCATAGCTTAGATGTGTAAGTCAATGCAGTGCGACATGGGGACTCGAATGTAAGTGAAAAAAACATTTCTGTCACCAATCGTTTTATGTGCGTAACAGGAGGGATGAGAAGAAGGGGTGTGTGTGTTGAAAAGCACAGTAGATTCTCCTGGGGCGTTACTGTAAAAAGGTTTAATTGAATCTGTGGAGGAGAGGTGTGAAATGCGTGTCAGCAAACTGTAGCGATTGTTGAGTCAGACCAGAATAACTGCCGGGTTGTCATCCTGAATCCAGAGGTTTAGAAAAAGTAAACAAAGACACAATTGTTTGTCTGCATGTGACCTTCTAAGAATTATCGTGTGGTGTGAGAAAATGAGAAATCCAATTTATCAGTGGTCGTCACCTGCTCATCACCAGGTTTCCTTCCTTATTAGCAAGTCCACCAACAATTTATTTCGCTATCACTGTTCAATAATGTTTAATACCCAGACCCAGATCATTTAAATGTGTTAAATCTGTTATTCCTTAGCCATAAATCACAGACCTGTCTCCTCTATGAAGAGGATTTTTTTGTATATATATATATGATCTTTTTTTGTGATTCTTACTTGCTTCATACTGTGTTACTATGGTGATAAACTCATTGTTGGCCTTGTTTATTAGTATCTTAAGTTATGACCTCAGTGTTTCCACCTTGCTACATTACAAAGCATGAGGAATGTCAATTAAGAGCTATGTCATAGCTGTTGTGGCAACAGATTTTTTTCATTTCTTCATCAGTCAAACACATCTGAAGGCAACAGACTTGAATGAAAAATATGAAGTTGAAGTCCTTGGAGGAAGTTCCTTGGAGGATATGTCACTTTTAGCTGAGCTTTATGTTGAGAAAGAGTGTGTGTGTGTGTGTGTGTGTGTGTGTGTGTTCATGTGCTTTCTTGTGTGATTTCTGCATAGAGTCCAGTTCCTGAGCATATCGTTCCAAGCAGAACTTCCGTTTTTTCGGTCCAAACAATAGTGGCAACTTCCTGGTTTAACGCATCATTTCCTGTCTTGGTTCTAATACCGTCTCACACCACAGCGTTCAGTCCAAGAGACTGGAAATCCACCCCTAACCCACCAAGTAATCACGGACAGGTTAAAAGTTGAAGGAGCAGGCAAAACTAATTTAATTTTATAAACTTAATTTAGTGATTTTATACACCATAAATCATTTGTTCTATTTCCTCAATAAACTGTAGGAAAACATGACCTTGTGTTCTTGTTCACATTACATTCAGCCTTAGGAACATAGTTGGTCATCTTAACTCACCATAAAATTCAAATGTTACACTTATTCTGCAGCAATTTCCCCTGTATCTCACATTTAAATGGAATGTGGCATTGTCGAATTGCCGTTGTAATTCAGTGATTTAGGTCGGTTATTTATGGCAAACGGACAATGGTGGGAAATGACTTATACATATACTGTAAATATATTTATATACATAAAAACATACATATATTGTGTGTGTGTGCAGGCTTTCCTAGAGACAATCAGCCACCTTCATGTTTTCCTGGATCAAAGGCCACAGGCCGGATGGTCTAGTGTGTCCAGAAAAACACATGAATCTTCTAGTCCAACTCTTAACAGCTTGCTTCTCTCTATCTCATCAAAGCCCATGTAAGGCGAGCATTAAAGAATGCTCAACAATGACAAAACCATGGTGCTCTACTTAGCTGTGTTTCATCATTGTTGAATTAAATCATGCCAGTAAGGCTGAATCCCTCTGTAGGGTTTGACTGGGAAGTCACATGATACACCTGGCCCAGAGCCTTGTTTATAGCAGCTGTGGAGTGTGATGAAGACTAGCAAAGACTAGCTGTGTGTTACGGGACATGATGCAGGCAGGTCAGAAAACGGACAGGCCTAACTAACACACTGCTGACAAGTTAATCTAGTCCTGCTCTTCATCCAACACTCACTCCCATGCCAGGGACATGGATCAAACTGAACCCAGGGGTAATGACGAGGATTTACATGCTAAACTTGAGCAGGAAGGGCTTATTGTTGTGTTCTTCGGCCTGGAACTTTCTTTTTGTGATACATTTTGTCTGGGGACCCCGTCTAATGAAAACATCTTTGTTGTGCCATGTAGCAATGATGCACTGATTGTGTGTAGTCTCCCTGGCTGATTTTAGCTTCCATCATAATCATAAAGTTTGGCATAATGTAAATGTAGAATTACTTGATTATATTTAGAACATTTGGCTTGATCGTGTATGGTCTCATCAGTGAAGGGCCTGAATGACTCAAAAAGGCTCATATAGAATGACCAAAAAAAAAGAATGAATTGAATTAAATATAGCCATTTCTATAATATTGCTATAATGCTATAGAAAAGGACAGTTTAGTAAGGAGGTAAGTAAGGTTCTTTTGACTTTAATAATTACTCATATTGGTGGACAGAGAATTCAACATCTACAATTCTGTTTGCCAAAGAGCAAATTAGTGCACCAAGACTTGAATTGAGGATGTCATCAGGTGACACTTTTTGTGTCCATTGGCACTGAAATAGTGACTCATATTGTGCTCATAGTTTCTGTTTCAGAAAAATGCGTTTCGCTTCCAGCTGTGTCAAATTTTCCTCATATTCCAGTAAAACCAGTGCTGTCATGGTGTCCTAGCAATTGTTCCATTATTCACAATAATATTAGTCATAAATTTGTTAGAACGGGTATTTTAATAGTATTTTAAATGGCTGATATCTCATCTTGCAATGGAACTAAGTACAAATCCTTCTTTGTGGTTTGTATACTTGTACTGTCCTGTCAGTACAGGAGTTATCAACTCTCTTGTGCATTAGTATGTTTCAGTCTGTATAAATGTGCCATCTTATGAGATGGACTAATCAGAGACAATGACAATGAGCAACTTTAAGCAAAGTAATCAACTGCGTCTGTGTGTGTGTGTGGCTCCACTCAGCCTTTCTTCTTTCTTTGTTTTCTGAACCTGACACTGCTCAGTTTGCTGTTCTGGCGAAACACTGAGCGAGGGAAACACAGTATCTACTGATGGAGCCAGTTCTTTAATGGAAGACGCATTGCAGCTGGCGATCTGCTGTTGTAAGCCTAAATATGAGTTGTCAATATGCATTATTCTGATGGAAAGATCAAATTTTGCTTCATTGTTTTGTACAGAAATTGTTCAAGTGTCCTCTTTAGAACTCTGTCTCTGTGATCGTGTTTACTGTCACAGTACACACTGTAGCCTGGATCTGTTTGTATCCTTATCCTTTGTTCATAGCAGTTGTGTGTGCGCAGGCCTGTGTGCATGCGTGTAGTCACAGCTTGTGTAGCTCTGTGCCAGTATGTGCCACAGTGAGTGCTGGAGATTAGCATTAGAGCATCAAAGCAGCGAATCAGCGAAGCAGTGTTAGAGCAATGCCTGAGTTTACTGCCCCCTAGCCTTCTGTCATCGGCCACACCTAGTGGAGAACAAAGGGAGCGGAAGCTGGCACTGACTGGAGTATGGAGAAAATGAGGGAGGAGGAGAGTGGGAAGCAAAAGACAAAAGAGGAAAAACAAAGATTAAAAACACTGGGGATAAAAAAATCTGGCAGGGATAGGAGTGAGAAAGGGCTTAACAGGGGTTTTCCTTCTTTAAAAGGGTTTTTTGACTGTTCGTTTGTCCATTAGGGCCAGATGATTTCACACGAAAATGTTCATATTAGTAATGCCATCCGCTGCATCAGTGTTGGGTTGTGCGCTTCACAAAGGTAAATCTAAGACATTTTACAACCTTGTTAATGTTATATAGATTGAAGTAAAAGACCAATGCCACCATTAGAATGAAATAAAAGCCTCAAATGATTCAAGGTTTTTGATCTGTAGCCCTGAGCAACTTAATAGTAACTGTAATACTGAAGCTACTGTAGAATGCTTGTCTGAGCAGCATTTTGTGAAGAAGACATCAAAATAACGCTGAAATGTGTGGAAAATCCTGACAAAACTGAACATTTCCATCTATTCATCACTAAAATCCATTGTTTACAGTATGTGTGTGTGGTGTATGTGTGTGTTTGGAAGTTGAGTTGGAGTCAGTTTTGGTTTGTGGTCCATTTACAAACCACATCACCATCCCATTTCCACTTTCAGAGCTGGCTGCAGTTCAGAAACACAACACACTTAAACATCTATTAATATGAGTTCTGCATGTGTTTCTGGGAGGACGATGACACTTTTCTGAAGGAATGCGCAGCAGAGGAAACACAGTGCACCCTAAAGAAACTGCAACAAAATAAAAATCAACCAGAAATATTTTTGGATTCTCTTCCTTTGGTCAAAACCAAAATGAGAGTGGACTGTAGCAAAAAACATCCAGAAATGAATGTGACACACCCTATCTGTGAAGTAACAGACGGTAAACTGTAACCAAAACTGAAAACAGAAAAAAATGCAAATCAAAAAAACGACATACCCGTAATGCAGAATTTTTTAGATCAGAGATGTGTTGCAACCAAATTCAAGAAAAGACAAAAGTAGGAAAAAGGAAAACAAATCATTGCAGTTAAACAGGCAATTACCTAGGCTTTCCAGGTTTTACTCTCAGCAAAGAATATTGCACGCGTTGCATTAAGACTTCAAGCCAGTGGGGACAAATTGTCAATAAATCGGAGTCAGGAGACAGGAGGGGCAGAGACAGCGAGAGGCCAAGAAGATTGAGGTGACAAGGTTTGAAAAAGGGCTCAGAGGAGAGGAGGAAGTTATAAGAGTGAATTGGAGGTATAAAAAGAAAGCAGGTTTAAAGGGGAATTACCCTGCCAGTGCAGAGATAGGCCAACAAGGGGGAACCTGGGGAACATTTTGCTTGGCCCCCACACACAAGGCGCCATTGTGCGTCCATAGTGGCTTGCTAACTGAGTTTGACAAGCCTGTTTTGACTGGCCCTTCGGGGAGCAATGTGTTGGACATAGACATTTACAGGGGCATTTTTTTCTACATCTTCGAAGGAGCTGTTGTCTTTTCCTTCGGTGCGATTCTTCTCCCTTCATGCTTCATTCATAAGAGACAGAGGAGGGATATTTACCTTCTCTGCATGCTGGGGGTTCGAACAACTGGTCCACACTGATGTTACTTTTCCTTTTTAGTTGCCATTATAAATGAACAAGAAGCTATATCACTGCTATATTATGTCAAAATAAAGTTTGCACATACAGCCCTCATGCATGTTTCAGTATGCATATGAGTTAGAGCTTGATTGTGTGTGTATGTGTGTGCCAAGGCAGTAAAATCCACTTGGTGCAAGCAGAGTGCAGAGTCAACACAGTGTCTGTAATGAAAGAGACAACCAATAAGACTTTAAAGACAACAGGGACCTCCTTTTCCTCTCCCTCCCCCAAGTTTTGTATACCTCTGTCCCTTAGTCATTTTCATCCCTCTATCTCTATCTTTCTCTTTCTGCCGTTGTATCTTATCCCACTTTTTTTTTTTGCAGTTGTATCAGTTGTCTCGCTGTCATTCTCCTGTGTAAGTGCTGAGCTGAGCTAAATGTGACCCTGGTGATGGTGAGCTGTGCTTGCTGGCTAAGGTGCGATGCTGCTATCTGAGCTGAGGGGGGAGTTTAGGGGTGAGAAAAACATCATCGTGTAAATGTCTCTTGGAGGTCAAGTAAATACATTAAAGGGTAAGCAAACAGAGAGGAAGTGTGGGCAGAAGCTGTTTTTGGCAGCAGCACGTTAAAGTGGGGGTTGGGTAGGGGGGGCAGCGGGATGCAAATCTGTCATAGCAGGTGCATGTTGAAAGAAATGGTGACTGCTGTATTAGGGGTTTAGTTACAGAGAAAAACTAGCCTATATAAGCCTATTTTTAGTTAAAAATATGGGTTTGAGGTGCGCAATGACTGAGGGCAATTGGAAAACAAGATTATGGGTTATGATTTAACAAAGCTACTTTAACCTCTTTGAAATACTGCTTACTGTATCTTTAGATCTCCACCCTCCCTTCATCTTAGACACTGCCCCTGTTCTCCTCCCATTTCTGAAACCCAAATCCACTCAAACGTGGCTTTGATCTGGGTAATAATCTACGCCACCCCCATTCCAATGCCCTCTCTCACCCCTCTCCCAGGCAGCCTTGGCGTGATCAGCCATGTGATAGCTGGGACCCCATCATTTCCCATTACTGTGTGGCTTAGTGCATCTTAGTCTGCGCCTCCTACCTTGAACCACTTGGCTCACTGTGTTGGAGGTCTGTTTACCCCGTGACTTTAAACTAATCTCCCCTCTAACTCCCAGCTAAACCCCTCAGCCTTCATCGCCTGTCCTCCCCTCCTCCATAAGTGAAAATGATGCCAAAATAGACAACTGACATCTAAAGAAGAGTCACAGAAATACAATTCCCATTTTCTATCATGCACACTTCAATTGAAACCATAAATACTGTCATCATCTTTATTGGGGCGAAGTGTTAATTCTCTTTGACTTTCTGTCTATCCCCTCTGCTTTGTCTTCCTAAACCCCCTGTTTCACATCTCCAAAACACCACATCAGTTCGGCTCCCTCTCTCCCACCCTTGCTATCCACCTTTCCTCACGCACACTTCTTATCCTAACAATTTCCACTCCTATTATATATTGTACACATATTGTATGCAGCACTTTCACTGCACATCACCACCTCATCTCAGTATCATAGTACCAGTACCATTATCTCGCTTTCATCTCTTTCAGTCCTGACTTCTGTTTACACCTCCTTCTTTCTTGCTCTCTGGGAAGGCAATGACAGGTGCATCATGATTTACACAGCAGAGTGCAGCTGATCATGTGTACGGAGATGAGCACTCCATTGGAAATTGCATCTGTGTTGCTCCTGGTCTCCCTTTTGCTTGATTAACCCAGAGACATTGTAAAATCTATCCAACTTTTGTCATCTTGTACATTTCTTGTGGAGTGACTACAGTGACCGTAAATTAGCTAAAACTTTCTGCATGAGGTAATCGGTGCAGCGCTAATTTATTTTGTTCTCTATGCTGTCAGGACATCAGAGACGCTGCAGCAATGATTCAGCACAGTGAATGAAAGCTGCAGAGATACAGATAGCAGGAAAGATGGAGTGATGAAGATAGAAAAGGCCCCTCAATTAATCAGTCACTAGAGTCTCATTATTTCTTTCTTTCAAGCTAAAGTCTCTCTATGTGGAGACTATTCAGCTTTAAATTAATCTTCACTCCAGCTTATCTCTGCTCCTTCGCCTCTGTTCAAGCAATTAAGATTTTCAGTTTCCCAACATTCAGATAAAGCAAAACTGTCTAAGCATTCAACATTCCTTTGAATATCTGTGGTGTGCTTTTATAGTTTTTTTATTGGAGACAATGGAGTAATCAGTGGCTCAGGTCCTGTCTGCCCAGTTCATGTCTGCAGTGTTTGTGTCTGTAGCTACTACTGTGCTGTACAGTGGTATCAGTGGGTCTTTGTGTTGAGAAATCATTTCCCATTGAGCTGACTGACTAAGTGTGGACGTGCAGCTGATTTAAGACTTCTTTCCACACATCTGTAGGTGTGCAACGCAAACCCCCTTCTCCTTCTTCTCTCTTTCCCCTTTTCTTCATCCCTGCCTGATTTGCTCCCTGCAGGACTTGGCTGTGTCTCTGACCCCAGGGCTGCATCATGCCTAGCCAACCTGTTTTTCTTGGAAATTCCAGTTGGCTGAGCTAGCCGTGGAGGATGGGATGATAATGGGGGAGGAAGGCTGCGCACATATGCGCTACCCCTGTGCACATGAATGTGTCTTTAATGGATGCTCTACATCACTGACATCCTGGTTTACCAAGTATGTTTTGGGTTTTATGAGGCCTCTCTTTAATCTGATAGGTTCCCTGCCGTTTGGCTGAGCCATCACTGTCCACACTAACAGTCTTATGTTTGTGCTGAAATCAGAGGGACAGAGAAACAAATGAGAGAGAAAGTTGTCAACCCAAGGGAACAATTTACTTTAATCCTCTCTCAAGAAAGTGATGAGAGCAAATGAAAGGTGTGAGGACCGAATAAAGGGAAAACAACAGAGAAAGACAAAGATTATTTAAGCACCTAAAGTCACTTCAGGCTGAACAGTTTATCCCGAGAATAACTTGGCTGCCACTTCTAAGTATGGTCAAAATTCTGGGTATCAGGCTTTGGTCCCACACGAACTGTGATTTAACAGGTGCTTTAGGAATCAGGACTGTGTCTCACCACTTCCTCATATTCACCTCACATGTGCGGAGTCAGGAAATTAATTTAACAAGGATAAGCTAGTTTTTCACCCCCTCAGGCTGTGTATGAATATGTAATCGCAGTGTCTCATATCCTCCCCCCACACATACACATGGAGGCTTTTTGTGTCTCTGTGGGTCAATTAAGCAGAACTTAGTTATACTGTATACACGTGTGTGTGTGTGTGTTTGTGTGAGTGTGTGTGCGTGCATGTGTGTGGAGCAGACAAGGATTTGGCTCCTGAACCTTCAGCAGAATAAAGTTAAGATGTAATTGCTTTGACTGCAAGTTGACCATTCAGCTGTTTGTGTGTCAGTATGAGTGCATAGTGTGCATGAGTGTGTGTGTGTGTGTGTGTGTGTGTGTGTGTGTGGGTGGGGGGGGGATAATGTGTTTTAACAGTACCTACCTACCTACACACACCATGTGTAGAAGCTGGACTTTGTGACTCTCAAGGTCTTGCATGGGACCCAAGTAGTTTAACCTTCACAACATTACATTTGCTAACTGTGTTTAGTTTCATCTTCCCGTCGACCCTGATGCTAATGAGAATTAACGCAGACAGAAGAATGTCTTTATGTTTCGCTCAACAGTCACAGAGTGGGTGACCCATCTCTGACTCTGTCTGTGGTTCATACCCAGGTCAATGAGAAGCTAATTCACTTATCATAGCTGCCTGTTACTCCTAAGTGCACAATCAACTTAGCTCCATTGTCGGTCAGAGGTCCAATATTAGCAGCTGTTAAGCATTGCTGCTTGTTGTTTGACCCTTATCGTGCACATGACTGCAGATGCACCAGGTCAATGCCATGTTCAGTAACGTACAGTACTGTAGCTTAAACAGAAACGATCAGATACACGTTAATGCACATGAGTTTTGGTTAAACAATATTACTTTCAGCTGGTGAAGATCCTGTACCAATAACAGATGTCTGCATTCATTCAGAATACAACCATCTGTAGAGAAGCAACAATACTGAGGCATTGCCAGCAGCAGGCAAGAACACCTTCAGTAAATGTAAATGTTTATATTGTGCAGAGAAACATTTGACCAATAATGTCACATAGAAACGGATGTCTTTGTCCAGATAGTGGCTGCAGCTACTGAACATACGGTTATATCCCACAGCATTTCCCAAAAGCTGATTGTGTGCCATTCAACTTGATTAGCTGATTGTCTCCAAGTTTGCCTCTATGATCGCTGAGAACAATCACCTTGCTTTTAGCACTGTGTGACAATTTGCTATTTTTCATTTTATCCAGCCAAATGTTTTGAAAGGTTTTTATAAGTGGTTGTTAAAGTTTCTCATAGCATAAATGATATGCAGGCCTTCTTTTTTAATGTGAACATCACCAAAATTGGAGTTGCAAGTTTTTTTTTTTTACTTGCCAGCAAAGTTGCCAACTGCCAACCAATTTAATTAGCTTATTTGAATATCTCATATTTAATTAACATCTGTTTTGGTGTACATCTGCCTGTAGTTGTTTGTGCACATCTCTGTGTTTGTGTCTGTGTGCCTGTGAGACACACTCTACAAACTATATTTCTAAGTAAGTGAGATAATCTTACATTTAGATGTAAAATCTGGTCTGACTTGATTTGAGTATTGGATTATATATTGCTGACTCTGCAAGGCTGTTTGACTTAATTCAAGTAAATGTTATCTGCGTTGTCTTAATTAACAATTTTGGTTTGGCTAGATTCTGTACGTCATCTGTTAAGTCTTGCCTGTGTGTTTTGGTATCTAGAAACAAGAATGACACTAATCTTATTTTAAGTGATTTGATCCCCTAGTATTGAGTGTTAAATGGCTTGTAATTTAATTAATTACACCAAACAGCATTTCCTTGAAATGAGCCGAATCTTATTTTACGACTTCTGGTTTCTGGACATCCTGATTTATTTTAAGAAATCTTATCAAGTGAAAATCACTAACTGCACTGGCAGCCTAATTTGCTTATTTCAAGCATATGCTTATATGTGAAATGTTTTCACTTAAATTTGATAGAGTATTTTTGCAGTGCAGGAACAGAGAGGGTGAGCTTTTACAGCTGCTGTATACACGGGCCTGTTAGCGGGTTACCTCTTTATCCTGACCTGGGTTTCACCTGCCTTGTTTAAGACAGTCACTTTTATAATGCTGGAGATGTGACTACTTTGATACCCAGACACTACAGGATTAAAGATCCACATTGTTATATTTTTCTACTTTATTGTTTGAAGTGTGCACAAACACACACACACACACACACACACAGACCCGGTTTAGAGCTGCTGTGCCTCTCTGCAGTCAACAACTATCAGAGTAACCCAACCCCAGATGTAAGCTCAAAGCTCAGGGGGTGCTCCTGCTATCTTTTACTATCGTCACATCCCTGAGGTGGAGGTCACTAACTGCCTGACCTCAGGCAGAACAAGGGAAAGAATGAGCGACATGGAGAAACTACAGACTTGGACGAGGGATTTAGGTCTGAAAGCAGATAGATAGACAAAGAGGAAAGAAAAAGCACATACACACAGCTGGTTAAATCTGTTCTGAGTGTTGATCTGCCATTCTTAAAAAAAAAATTTAAAAAAAAAGTTAGATTGACCCTGCTGAACCCTGGAGTGTCACATCACACAGGGTTTTTTATTCCCTGTAATCAAGGCTGCCACACTTTTACCCTTTTGTACAAAGATAACAGGTGTTACTCCCTCCTCTTTTGTCAGTGAGACATTCATATATCGTCATGAATGACACACACACACACACACACACACACTCATCTCTAGAGGTCAAGGATAGAGAGGTGCAGCTGGAAGTTTGGCTCACCTCTGACCCTTAAGACTCACATTGATTGATCGCACATTCACATGCCACATGCACAGACACACAGTTTGTAATGACCCTCATCCCTGAAACTAATATTTTCAGATGAGTACTGGCTCTTTGTATGACCATTTCTGGAGGGCAGAAAAAGGTGATTTAGTCTTTCCCCAATAAAGCCTAGCTTACTTATAATGATAAACACACTCCTGCCTTATTAGTGTGAACCTCCCACATAGCTGCGTGTTGGTTTACAGATCGAGAAATAAAATGACACTGAAACATAAATGTTTACATGGAGAAAATCAGGCTTCAACTAGCCTGGAAGCCTGTATGCATCTGACAAAAAAGCCTGCTTCTCAGTGATTTAGTTTGAATTGGAAACATGTCAGTGTAGAATCCTTTAACTCAAGTTTGGCTAGATTTATTGTATTCTTAGCCCCTGGGCAGAGATAGTAATAGATAAATAATGTAATAAGTCTTTGAGTTAAAGGCTTCCATCTGGCAACTTACGACAATGCCTTAACCACGGCAGTGCCGTAGGCGTAAGATACAAGAAATCATTGTGGCAGTGACAAATGATTTTTGGACTTTACCTCTGTGTTTGTATGAGGTCAGCCATTTTTATCTGCCATGTTTTGAGCTTTTGGTGGAGAGTGGGGAGTGGTAGAGAGAGTTTGTGGCTTTTCAATGAGTCATGTTTGGGTTATCTGCTCAAACAAGTCTGCACCTCACAAGAAAATGTCACGAGACAATTTTTTGTCTAGTGGCCAGACTCAGTTGATACATCCAGAAATTCCCAAGTTGCCTTGATGTTTTACCAACCAGTTAGGCTTTCAAAATAGCATATAAAATCAAATGTTATGCTTCACATTAGACAAAACTCTTCAAATGTGCAACCCAATGCCTTCAGTAACTAATTTAGTTAGTTTTTACTTACAGTTTGCTTGGAATCATTAATGTGGACAGCAACGATAAACAATATGATCATATCATCACAAAATGATGGTCACTAAAAGTCAACAAATTATAACATTGAATTATGGCCCAGCCTCAGTAAGGATATCTAAATGGTGATGGTAATGTACCATTGTGGCTGTTAGAAACATGCCACAACCAAAATTCTGCATTATTTGGCTGAAGTCTGGTGTTAATTAATTTACATCCATTTTCCTTAGTGTTAGAGCTCACTGTTGACATGGTGACTGACGAGGCCATGATGAAACTGTCCTATGGCCTCAGGGATCACATCCAGGAAGCATGACTAAATGGGTGGTGGGCTAGAGAGGCTTAGAGACACTATTTTGGTTTAGTGGAGCGAAGCCGTGCAATCAACAGGGATAAGCCTGAACCTTTGTGTAGCATGTTGAGAAGGTATTGTGTGTATCTCTATTTGCGTTTCAACTTGAACCATGTTATTGAGAGGGCAAGTTTTCCCATTGGCCCCAGATTGGAAAACTTTGTTTAAACATCTCACACTAATATAGTGGTGGTGGTAATAATGTTTATTTTAAGACTGTAAAACATTAGCTTTATCAGAAAAACTCACCCACAGAATGTAAATATGAAGATAAGAGGTGGTTTTCTATGCAGCACGTACCTGATTTACTACCAGTTCAAAGCTTTAAGCTAACTTTTTTCAAACATTTTGTCTCCACTTTGATAAGACTTTGCTGATTACAGAATCTTATTTAGAATATTTTAGATCTCTGGAGGAAGTTGACATTGACATTCTCCACTCCTTCAACAGCTGTCTTCCTGATATATTGTTCAAATCACATCTATTGATCTCCTCTTTTGTGTGCTTTTTGCTCTCACAGATGGACTAATCAATACCCATAATCAGAGCTGCTCACTGTGTCTGCCCACAAAAACACACACAAAGACTGGGTGTCAAAACACAACATTTGCAAATTTGCAAAACCCACAAATTAGATGATGGAGTTTGTGCTTCAGTATGAACCATTTTCTAGCCCAACCCCCCCCCTTCCATGCAGACATGCTTTGAACATAAAATACAAATTAGAAACAATAACCGTCAACAAGTTGCTAACCCTCAAATTTCAAGTTCCCGCTCCCAATGATATACTCTTAACAGTGGTCATAGAGTCACACACTCCTCAAAGAGAAAATAAAAATCCTGTGGTGTCCCAGTGGAGGAAAATAACCCAGAACAGATTCCACACTCTCTCCGTTTCTTTGTCATGTTTGTATTGGATAAACCACCGAAATGTATATATACACACACAGATGTCTTCTCCCATCCTGGGAGAAATGCTGCAGCAGAAACACAGATGCATCCTCCTAAACACATACTGCTGTTTTAGCTAGTTAGAGGATTTGAAATTACCCAGCGTGTTGTCCCTGAGGCAACCATGGACCACTCGCTCTCAATCATTCTTCCTCTCATTCATCCAAAAACCCAACAGCTCAGACAGTCTGAGACAGCACTCCCCTGTCTGAGGTCCGTCTCCAGTCGGTCTTTGTGCTCTCTCGCTCCTTAATTGCTGTTTTCTCTTCATCTCTGGTGCAAAATTACAACTGGAAGACAATAAGTGACAATCATTGCTCACTTTATATGACAGACCTCACAGCGTAAATCAAAGATGATGGCCTAGAGAAAACTTTTCTTTCATGCATTCTGTTCTCTCTGTTTAGCAGCTTTTTTCTTACCTTTTGCAGTATTTTGCTATTTTCAGAATACATAAAACAGAACAGTTGCACTGCTCATCAACACTGTAGCAGCGTTGAGCCTCATTAAGCTCACAAATGTCTGAATTTGATTGCTGACCAAGGATCACTTACTAGGGCGCAATCTTGATTTCCCTAATTATGCTTTAAAAAAACAACTCTGTTTCTCAGCTGATGTTGAAGAGTCGTGATAGTTGTGGGTCATATTCCCTCTATCGTGTGCAGGCCCATTTAATGACCACAACTGTGAATAGCGACAATTTTTATTCTTCTCTGTGGATTGTGAACGTGCACATTCCCCCTTTAACTTTGACACCTGACCTCAAGTTCCTCATTAGCTTCCCTGTTAGCAGATAGCGACAATAAAATCCCCGGTATTTCACAGGTATGCAGATCTGGTGCTAGCAGCTGCTGCACCAGCCAGAGTGCGTCTGGATGAGGCCTCAGACACAGACAGAGAGACAGGGTTTAAACGGCTATAAATATTTAACAGTAAGTAAAAAAATAGGGCTGATTTCTGCGTTGATTAGGCCAGCTGTCAGTCAGGGCCCACAGGATTCACTTTGAAAAGAAGAGAGGGGGGGTGGGCAGGGAGGCACCGACACACACATATAGTAGAATGGCACACACACAGTTGCACACCCAGGTTAAGAGTTACCACATTGCAGGGCTTTGCGCAAGATAGGATCACTACCATCTAAATCCTCTGCGTCTCTTATCACTCTTCAGAGTCCAGTAAGGTGATGTCATCCCTCATTGTGTTCCTCTGTCCATCCCTGTAACTAGCTTTTTATCTCCCTCTGACCTCACTTTTAACCTCCATTCACAGTCGACTCCCCCTCCTCTCTTCCTCTACCTGTTTTCAGAAAAGAGATGACAGCTTGTTCTCGATCTATAGTGCTAATGGTGTCAGACCTGGTATAATTGCTGGCTTGTAGTGCTCAATTACACCACTGATGATTTCCTATTCCAGTTACACATCTAAACCTAAAGGATTTTTCTGAGTGTGTCTGGAAGGTAAAACATAGCAGACTCATAACTGAAAAAAACATACCATACATAACGATGGGAACCTCCAAACATAAGACATAAATGTGAGATGATTTGACTTGTGAATATGCCTGAACAACGGCTCCTGTGTCCTTTAACATGAGATGCAGCCCAAAGATAAACTTCCTAACAGACTCCACATGTCTGCATGTTAAAATCCATGGGCTAAAGCTGTAACTCTATGGTAAAGTGTACTGTTTAGCTTTGAGTGTGGAACTTCTACAAATATGTCCTGCTGTTTGTGTATGCTTGTTGAAGTACATGTGTGCAGAAAGAGAAAGAGGCAGAGAGACTTTCAGTGGCCATCATCCCTTATTATGTTCATTAATAATATTAGCATTCTTTCTTCCAAATATAGAAGTCAATCTCTCTCGCTCCGTCTCTTTCACCTCCCTCCCCTTCTCTCCCCTTCAGTGGTTTGATGTTCCTAATCATTTCCAGCCGTGGACTCTACATGAAAGACAACAAGCACTTGCCGTAATAGGGTGCTGAAAGTACGAGCGAGGGAGAGGACTCAAAAGAGGGGAGACGCTAAAAAAGAACGGGGAGGTCAAGGGAGGAATGGAGATTGAACGAGAGGCGAGATGAAGCCTCGGTCCTCCTCGTTCCCATTTCAAGGTCTCGTGTTATCATTAGCCCTGCCTTTTGTTCCTTTGCCAAACTATTTCCCCCTCGCTCTCCCACCTTCCCCTCCCCTCCTCCCTGCCATATATCTTAATTGTACCCATAGTGCCTCAACTCATCGGCAACAGAAAGGCAGAAATTGATTTGGAGATTTGAGAATGCCTAATATGAGGAATGCAGATCACTGGAGCGCAAAGGAATGTGTCAGTGGAAAAAGAGCAACAAAGTTTTAGCTCTATCCGAAACTCCAACACAGTTATTGCCTTTAAATCCAGACTTCAGCTTGTGTGCAATTATCCAACAATGATGCATTCAGCTCACAAGTTCCAGGTCTATCATGCTCTTTTATGGTCATTTCTGCTGCTTAAGGGTTATTCAGGTTTATTGCAGCTTGGATCTAATTTGCATATTTTCTGCCATGATTTATATCACTAACAATAAGATTGTGCTCATCAAATTAATTTCTGAGATCTGAGAATGCATCCCTAAAAAATAAGTCATGATGGGGAAAGAGACATGAACAGTCATGGTAAACAATCAACCAGGTTTTAAACAAACTCCCAGATTTGCCAAACTTAAAACAGAAAATTAAGGCAAATGGCAAAATAATACAGTCTAAAATGACCAGAATTAAGATTTAAATGAGGAAATATCTGTTATAGATAGAATAAGAAAACAAGACTAAAAATCAATGATAGTTCAATCCCAGAGTACAGTGTCATTATAACTCCATATCAGATAAAGTAAAGTAAGCCCCAAGTTGTAATAAACCGGAATTATCCTTTAGCTCTACATATGGTGGGACAACATTTGCATTAATCTTCTTGACCTGTTTGACCTCTTAGATGATGATTGCTTTATAAACATCTAGGCCTGGCATCAGTCAGAGGAAGAGTAGATTAGATTGGGACAGCTCTCTGTGTTTTACAGGTTTTACTGTAAGAGCCTATAGAATCTCTCTCTCCCTCTCTTTCATGAGAAGCTATAAAAGTCCAGAGCCGCAGCAGAACTGCAGCTGCGTCTGAGAAGCCGTGCGCAGACTCCCTCTGACACTAACTGATATTTTACAGGGACAAACTGCAGAGAACAGCAGGATCCACCTGGACCAGCGCCCACATCTGGAGAAGATGAGAATAGAGGAGAGAAAAGGAGAGAGGGGGATACGGCCATATGCATAAGAGAGAAGGACAGAAAGAGAAAGGGGTGAACAAGGACAAAAAAGACATAATCCAGGCAAAAAAAGACAAAAAAAAACCCCAACATAATCTAGCATAAGTAAAAGCAAACGAAACCTGGAACAACTCAGCCTGCGTCATACCTGTCACTCTGGAGGTTTTGGAGTAGATGTTGGCCTGCTGGCATCATTAGACTCTACCTGTTAATCTGCACCACATCCCAGACAGGAGACCACTCCTTCTCTGCAGCATTAAATACCACTGACAGATGACTGTGGGTGATGTGTGTCTGAGATCTAAGTGGACCCCTGGAGAGACATCCACCCATGTATCTGCAGAAGGAGAACGAGAGTGACAGTGGGAGCACACGATAGAGAAAGGCTAAGTGGAAAGGTAGAGAGACAAAGAGAAAGAAAGAGAGAGTGGTTGTGAAGAAGAGTGAGGCCAATGAATGATGAGATCTGGATCTTTGCTAATGCTCCAGTGAGTGATCGCTCCTCTACTATCCCAGCCAGGGATGAATGGCTCTCTATGGACAAAGAGCTCCAGGCCTGAGTCCTGGCTGAATCCGATACTCGGCACGCTCTTCCTGACTGTTTTTCAGATAGTCCTAACCAGGCTGACGTGTGCTGTGTGAGACTTGTGAGGCTGTGTCTTTTAACAGATATATAGCAGTCGGTCAATGAAGTACACCATAGGTAAATCAAAGTACTGTATGAAAATCTTAAGCTCAAAGCATGCTGGATGAATTTATGTTTCATGTATTACAAGTTCAGATGGTTGGCAGATGCTTAACTGAAGCAGTGCATTTTCAAGTCGGTTTGATGATTTTTCCACCGATAAATGCTCTGAAAGGCCAGTGCATATCCTCAAAGTCAAAAAGGAAACTATACAGCTGGTACGTCAGATAACGCATATTAGAGGTGGTTATCAACTTTTAATGCTTCGTCTGCAGGTCAGTTATCATTACCATGCAAGACAGACACGTTTGAGCCATGTTCCTGTCATATGAGCGTGGTTCTTGTCATAGAAAGAGCACAAAAACAGGTTGACGTTCCCTTTGCTGACCACAAAGTTGCCTACATATTTTGTTTTTACTAATTTAAATACCCACATCCAAAAGATTGTTTATTTAGGAGTTTAAAATGGATCAACAAACTAAGATGGGTATGACCTTGTTTTTTATAATTGATTGCACTGGAGTTTTTTGCGTGAATATAACAATTACATCATTTTTGTAACCTTGATCACCATGTCCCCTTTGATTTTTGTTACCTTAGCCTGCTTTCATTGACGCTTTCCCCACCGTGCATGCTTACCAATGCTTACCAGAGGTCCCACAGAAAAGAACCACTTTGGTGGTTTTGCACGTTTAAGCCCATTAACTATAAATTGTGTATACTTAGCATTACTGCAGACCATTTTCCAAAGTTAACCACACTCCAGACATTCACCACCTTCCAAGTAGCCATTAGTTTCAGTTCATGCCAATAATGTATGAAAATCTACTTGCAAAACCACCATTATGGTCCTTTAATATAATAATGACCACCATAGGATGTGAATGTTTTTTTTCTTAACTGCAGCTCATATCTGTAAAATGCTACATCATCCAAAACAACTTACAGTGAGTAATGGCGCACTGAAGTGTTTCAGTGTCTAGAGCATTACAAAAACACCAGGACCAAACTTTTGACCTTTCAGTTAAAAAACTGGCCTTGCAACAACTAGACCACCCTGCCACCGACAATACAACCACATCCAAAAATCTGTGTAAATGTGGAAGATCCATACAGCGTTATAACCACAAATATCACGGAGACAAGCACTATGCAAGCATATACTTAAGTGCAAGGGAGATTTAGACGTTGACAGGTACGGGCTGCTGTCTGTGTATGTGTTGCTATGTAGTTGTATGTTTATCACGGCGGGATACCTCTGGAGAGTACGATGAGGAATAGGTGTGCAGAGCCGAGGCTGGCTGGCTGGTCATGGATCAGAGAACAGGCTCCAGCGTGGGAGGAATTCCTCCCTGGCAAACACCCTTGTCTGGCCTACCAGATCACTTGATTTAAGAAGACATGTCGAGTGTGTATGTTTACTAGATTACCTTATTGGCTTTATAGCTGTGCTATTTTTTTTTTTAGAGGAAATAAGTGCAGTGAATGCAGAATATTGCAACAAATTTGATTTTGTCATTTTGATCCAACCTTCTGGCCTGTATAGTGTAAACTGAGCATTGGGGCTGTGCTGTCAGATGGGTTGACAGGAGGGAAATGTACTGATGACAGAGTTGATCCTTACAAGCTCCTGTCTTTTCAGGAGGGTTGATATGATTTTCTTCTGCTGCACATTTCAAACTCTCGTGCTTTGACAATACTGTCACGTATTCCAGCCTTGGAGGTTTGTCTCTGGCTTTGTTTTGTCCCTCTGCATTTTTTCCCCTATGTTCTACTTAGGCATTTAAAGTCTGGAACCACATAACCACTGTTCTGTATGTAGTAGGTTGCAGCAGAAAAAACTTAAATCATTACATCTTTTATTTTATAGCTCCCAAGGTTGCCATGAAAGTGTTGCATAGGCATTTTCTTAGTTTGTCTAGCATATTTTTTCCAGCATGAAGAATCCATACCATACTGCAAAGGGTTTTTAAATTTTAGAGTGTGTGGAGAATCAATGTCCTGCTCTTCTTCTTGTTCCCAGCCTCTATGCAAGTCCTTTCCAGTCCAAGCCTCCATTCACTTCCAAGAGTATTTATGTATATTGTGCCAGACACCTGTATTTCATATAAACTTAACAAACACAGTCATGTCTCCTTTACTTCCTTATCCTGGGTAGAACACCCTTTCCCTCGTCTTTGATTGTGATCTACATACTTTTTGGGTGAAAGATAGAGGTGACGATGAAATCACCCTATGACCAGGTGGGCGGTCATGGGTGTTTAAACCTCTTTAATTAGATTTGTGAAAAGGATGGGGTCATCTTATATGTGAGTGTCTGTGTGTGTGTGAGCATGTACACGTTCATCCAGTTCTCATCACCACAGGTGGCTAATCCATCACACATAGTCAGAAAGATATGAGGAACAGCCAGACATGAGCCTAGATCCCAAAGATAGTATTAGTCTCAACACTGTACTCCGTAGGAAGTCCCAGCGATGATCTAAAATCCCCAGCTGTTATATATATATTATGCAGCGAAAAAGCGACATACTTTTTTTTTCGGAACAAGGTCGATTTTTCTGAGCTTTAGCACAGCGAATAAAGGCATCATCTAAGCACATTGTGCGGAACAGAGGTCATATCACAACTCCAGACCTGTTGACTGTTTGTGTTTTATATCGCCCTGTATTATATGACAAAGGACACAAAAATTATAAAGACAATGAACTCAAGGACAACGTGTGGAGCAGCACTGCTGGATGCAGGATAGTGAGTAGATTAGTTTACTTTTGGATGTAGTAGAGTAAATATTTGCAGGCGTGTATTTCGCATTTTCGTGTGTCCCTGGTGTGTAAAGGCCTTAAGACTAAAAACCCTGAAGGAGCTGTTTTAATATTCCCATGTTTTAATATCCTATAGGAGCAACAGTATGAGTCAAGGTGGTAGTGTTTCTGTCTGTCTATAGCTAGTAGGTAAGTGTAATGGTGAAGACATGTGTTAGTGGTATGGAAGGAAGGTTGTTGCCGGATGTCTGCTGCGGTGGTCCTCTGCTCTGTGGGGTTCACGGCCAGGGCAAGTTCAGATGTAGGATTCAGACGTATGATGAAATCATTAAGCAACAAGCACAGACATAAAAATGTATCTTATATTTATATAATGTTAACCCGTTTTTGAGAAGTTGATTGGGGTTGAAAACACAACAGAATATTGGGGTCACTATTGAAAAAAGACAATAAAATGAGATTTTGAGAATAATGTAACTATAGTCATCCTATAGTCATCGTAGTCATGTGGAATAGTCTTCCTGTTAATAGAATAAAGTCACATTTTGCTAAAAAGTCAAAAGTTATATGACACTTCATAATTTCATGAATTACTTCATACATTTATGATAGTCATAATTGTTCACACTTCACTTTTTCCTCAAACTGTTAATACTAAATACTCAGACATATGACATACACTCCCAACTTGTTTTTTTTATCTTTATTGTTCTATCTATCTTTCTAATTGTAATGATCTTTGTATATTGCATTGTGTATTATCGCATATAGCATTTTATCATATATCATTTCAGTTGGACAGAGTAGAATATCCTTCCTTCGTCAGAACATTTTTAAACAGTATTCACACAAAAACAAAACTGAAACGACTCACTTCAGGTATCTTACTGTTGCCTTATGAGAAGAGAGTGTATGACAGAGGTAGTGATGTCATAAGACCTCCTGGATCTTGGCTCGCCTTCAAGGCTTCGAGATCTGAGGGAGAATGCTAGTTTTAACAAGCACCATAAATGCCACCAAACAATGTTACGGCCCAGTGTAAAACTTCAGTCAGAGGCAGGACCCTAGAGCACAGAAGACATTTCCCTTTTGTGTTTTGCAAGGAAATATTTTCTGTATTATGGGATTTTTGAGTATTTTAATAGATTTAGTCAGAGCATACAATGTGTTTGTGTGTGTGCAGTAGAAAGAAGGATGTTAGGTAGATGAGACAAATGAGGTCAAACTGTGTAAACAGTTTGAAGTCCTTTGTAGGAGAAATATGGAGTAAGGATTAAGGTCTGAGATGTGTGTTTAAGTGGCTGCCCCAGTCAGTCAGTCTGTATCTTATTCAAATGCCAGTTGAAAACCAGTACGTGTCACTTGACCTTCTAACATTCATTAAAGTGCCTCTGTTGACCCCTGAACCAAACTCAGAACCTCTGTCAAAACTCTCCTGTCCTCTGTTTTACTAAAGGTTAACTATCAGCTCCCTCCCTCTGTATCCATGGTTACACCGCACCACCTGTCCCTTTGTCAGTTTTTCAAACACACCACGGGGGAGATCTATCCATCGTTTTTACATGCAGTATAGCTGTGATCTATAAAAGTGAATTGCTCTCACAGATGCTCGGTTTTTATAGTACTCTGGAAATCATAACAAGTAGTGCTATGGTGTGTGATATTTGTACAAGTGCAGATGTATGGTCCTGTGAGGTGACTGTATTATGGGACATTATTGTGATAACAGAGAGGCCCTTAGCTCGTATATAATAATTATGACACATGTAGGTTTTCTTTCACTCAGATTTCGGGACCTGCTGGGTGTGTTGGTGTGATGCTTTTTGAAATCCTTATGTCTCACGGGCTGTTTGGCCCCGGTGGGCCGTCCATGTCTTACCCCATGTCTCTTTTCCCTCAGGTGTCAGCCACAGATGAGGATCGTGGTTCCTTTGGTGCTATATCCTACACCCTGGGTTCTGGCCCTGGCAGCGCAATACCAGCCCACTTCACCATAGACAAGGAGACTGGCCAGCTTTGTACCCGCACAGCTCTGGACCGGGATGAGGGATTGGACAAGTTTGACTTGACCGTCACTGCAATGGATGGCGTAAGAACACTCTTTCCCTTAACTCTAAGGAATAGCAATTAGTAGTTGTAATCAAACCTTAAAGGAATAGTTCAACATTTTGGGAAATATGCTTATTCTCTCTCTTGCCAAGAGTTAGATGAGACGATAGCACATTAGAGAAGTTTGCCTCGAAGGCTTTCTGTCAGAAAGGCCGTTGTGAAAGTTTGGTTAGGTTTAGGCACCAAAAGTATGTTGGCCTACTGTTGTTCAACATTGACTTGATTATTTTTGATCCACTCATCCATCCTTACCTCCTCTCTACATGGACTTTATTGCTTTTTATACTGCATCACCTGACTTCCTAAAGGCTTTCAGGCAGATGCCTTTCTGGCAGAAAACTTTCTACCAGAAAGACTTTCTGACAGAAAACCTTTGAGAAAAACTTCTCCCATGTGCATATAGATACTACTCTTATGTCTGTATGATAAATATGAAGCTACTGCCAGCAGACTAGCTTAGCTTAGCACAAAGACTGGAAGCAGGGGAAAACAGCTAGCCCAGCAAGGTAACAACACCCCCCTGAAAAACCACAATGTTTAGTTTTTATACTTAGGTTTTGTATAATGTGTTAGAAAGCTTTAGAGGTGTTGGTGGGTGGATTTTGTTACTTTCGGACAGAGCCAGATTAGCTGTTTTGCCCTGTTTCCAGTCTTTGTGCTAAGCTAAGCTAACTGGCTGCAGGCGGTAGCTTTTACCGTACAGACATGAGAGTGATATCGATCTTCTCATCCAACTCTCTGCAAGAAAGCAAATAAGCGTATTAACCAAAAAACAATTCCTTTAACCTTTATATCTTTTGTGCATTTAAAGCCTAATTAATTATTACTGAAATAGACTTCTGAAGGAAACCAAAACATCAAACTAGACTAAAGTCAAAGCTCTAGTTCTTTGTGTTGCTTCATGACCAAACATATTGCTTTCTGAGTATGTAATGCTCCTTCTGATCTAACCTTAAAGCTGAAGGCAAATTAAAGATATGTACTGCTACACTCTAATAAATGTGACCAAAGAGACATTCTGGATATGTTTGAAGAAGACAGCGTCCTGTCTCTTACTGTGTGTCTTCAAAACATCAAGGGGAACCGCAACAGCATGGCAAAGCAATCAGAGCAAACAGAGAGGGAGTGTGGGGATGAAAAAGGTAAAGAAGTAGGAAAACAGATCCGTTTAAACAGTCAGTTTAAATAAGCTTTTACTGTAGGATACCGTATAAGTTAAATATGATGCCGTACCTGACCACATTCACACACTCTTTGCTCTAGCATCTTCCCAGTAGACCCATGCACATTTACAAGTATCAATTAATCACATTGGGTGTACTTAAATAGGGATTGAAACTCCACATAAGGCACAATAAAGCATTCATTCTCTTGTGTATACTTCGGTTACATCAAGAAATAGAATACATAACTATTGTTGTAAATGTATTATTAGTCATATCTAATTCAGGTGTATAATTTACCACCCAACCCCCACAATGCATCTTCTCTCCCACCCCCAGCACATTCCCAGCTCAATTCAGCTGGTGTCTGTTCCCTCCGTCTCTACTATCCCTGCTTTTAATGGTCTCATAAAACTAAGCCCACAGATACAGTGTAATGAGTGCAAACTCTTCTCCTTGCTGACAAATGCGTACGATGGTTGATTGGCTCCATATTGCAGGGAACTCATCTTCCAGTGTTCCTTTATAGCTGCTTTGTCTTTACAGTGTGACATAAATCTGATGTCACAGTTTCATAACATGAAAGTCCCGGACTGTCGCATTTCACCAAGGGATGGAAAACAAATTGAATGTTGTCTTCAGGGATATTCAGTGAAGAAAGGGTGGGAGGATGTGGTTTAACTAAAATAAGTATTCTTATGATTTAGCCTCCCTTTGTGCCAATAAACAAGTCAGTTAAGGTCCATAATAGCATTACAGCATTGGTGCCTGCTGATGTGACCTTGCAGACTCTGCTAACAATTATATTTTAATGCAAAAATCTTGAATCGAATCTAATCTGAAGAAATTTTTTTAGGGTGGTCTGAGCTCTGTAGCCAGTGTGCGGGTCTCGGTCGTGGACATCAATGACAACCGGCCCACCTTCTATCCAGTCCTCTACACAGTCAGTCTCAGTTCCCATAGTGCCCCGGGAACCTCCGTTGTCAAGGTAACAGCAAATGACCCTGACGCTGGGGAGAACGGCAGGGTGACCTATCGCACGCTACCTGGGGGAGCCTCTGCTTTCTTCACTCTTAACAAGGACACAGGTATGTGTGTGTGTGTGTGTGTAGTACGTTGCTATGACATGTAAAATCATGTGATACAATTGTGTGTGTGTATATACTAACAATTCAATTCAATAGGCTTTATTGGCATGACATTTGACGTATGTTGCCAAAGCACAATTACAATTATGAAAGAAAACAGTTAAGAAATGAAATAAACAAAAATAATGAGAATACACAATATTAGTTAATAGAATAAAACACACCCTCACATACTGATCAAATATGGATGAGCTATTGTGAAACGTGTCTGCTTTGGAGTTCTTAGAAACCAAAGGGTATGGAGTAAATTTGTCTCCTCTATTTACTTACGTTTCTTCCTCTACAGGTGTGATTTCTCTCTCTCGCTCACTCCATGGCAAAGCCAACACGGTAATCTCCATGGTGATATCAGCTGAGGACGGCGGTGGTCTGACAGCACCGGTCAATGCCAGGGTAAATGTGAGTGTGGTGGGCGGCTCAGTGGCGTCTCCCGTGTTTGAACAGGCCCAGTATTTCTTCACCGTGTCCGAGGACGTTCTCAGGGGCACAGCGGTGGGAGTGGTCCGTGCTGCTGCCAAGACAGGTGATGACGCCTGTACTCTCAATCATCCTCTGTTGAAGTATTTTTTCTTTGCTCTACTGTGTGTCGATGTCTTTTCTGCCTTTGGTCATGTCACGCTTGCTTTTATCAATTTACTTTACATGATTTGCCAAGGGGAGACTGTTTAATGTGACTTACCAGGTTTCATCTTTCTGACAAGTACCAGGACAAAAATGCACTAATGGGCCGGAGAGTGTATGATGTCTTACCTCTCACTCTGGCAGTTGTACAAATATGCAAGCAACAAGAGCATACACTCCATTAAGAACTCACATCCATCACACAGAGCAGGCTTTACTGGGGATTATTTTCACTGTGGCCAGACTTTTATTTTCTCTCAGTATTAATGATGGAGAAATGGATTTGGATGGGGTTGTAATTCTGAGTGGGAGTCAGAATGAAGTGTTCTCGGTGGTGAAGTGGACAGAAGAACACTTACAGTATCTCTGTCTCTGTAACTGTTCAAGGCTTTCAGTGATTCTGTTTCCTCACCCACTTTGAGTGAATCCAGCCCTTCATTAACACTTAGACGAGATATAAGTTGGAATAAACACAGCGCATTCCTGTCTACTAAACGTGGATATGGAGCTGTCATGTGAATTTTTTATCTGTAGCCTGAATATCAAGCACTTTGAAGAAGGCCCCCAAGGCTCTTGTGATGTGCCTTTTCACTACTTTATAAAGGTTTGCAGCACTAGTCCCTTTCTCACTGTCTTTTTCTCACTCTTTTTTTGTTTCTTTTGCTGTCTCTCTGTGTCTTCCATAAAGGTGTTTCTAAGGATGTCTTCTACTCCATCTCCTCCGGAGACCCTGATGGTTACTTCACAGTGGACAGTGCCTCTGGTACCATTCGCACTGCCCTTCCCCTGGACCATGAAACCTGCTCCAGTCTTGACCTGGAGATCCAGGCACGCTCCGGCTCTCCTCCAGCTTTTGGAACCAGCCGGGTACGAATAACCATTTCAGACGTCAATGACAACGCCCCCACCTTCCTCCCCTCTTCATCAGAGTCTCTCCTTTTACCTGAGATCACCAAAATGGGGACTGTTATCTACACCATTCAGGCCACCGACAAGGACTCTGGTCATAACGGTCAGCTCAGCTTCGACCTGGTCTCTGCTGGGGCTGCAGGCAGCAGTGGCCAGAGGACGTTTGGTGTTGACCGGGGCAGTGGGGAGGTACGCGTGATTGGGAGTCTGTCATACGAAAGTGTCCCACGCTATGACCTTCAGGTGGTTGCCAAGGATGGCGGAGCACCTCAGCTTAGCTCCACCTTCACCCTCGTGGTCCACATCCAAGCACAAGATGCACAAGGCCCCAACTTTGACACCCTGACCTACCGCGTGGAGCTACGGGAAAACACACCTCTCAACACACGTTTCCTCCAGGTTCGAGCACTCAACAGAGAGGCTTCTGGGAATGGTGGAAGCTCCTCTTCAGCTTCCCCCTCTATTTCCTACCGCCTCAGGCCTGATGGCGACGCTGCCGGTTTTGGCATCATGCCAGATAGTGGTTGGCTGTTTGTTCGAAGCTCTCTGGACAGAGAGGTCAAAGACATGTACCTATTAACCGTCCTGGCCACTTCAGGCCTAGGTGGGGTGGGGAGAACTGGCAGTGCCACAGTCAGGGTGACGGTAACTGACGAGAATGACAATTCCCCAAGACTGAGCCAGGAAAGGGTGTTCCTGGCTGTGAGAGAGAACCTGCTAGCAGGGACGGGCTTTGGCCGGGTGTCTGCGACGGACAGAGATGCAGGACTAAATGCTCGACTCACCTACAGGCTGCTGCACTCTGACAGGCACTTTCAGATTAACTCACAAACAGGTGAAGATAAACACCATGACTTGGCTTTATTCATTAGAATTTAAGAATAGTAATAGTACACTTTTTGTTGTATGTAGTTACTCCATAAGCAGCACTAATACCAGCATGATTTTCCCTGAGGAATTAATGATTAATTGCTCTTTGTCAATTAAATTAACATGGTAATTACTCCCTTAACTATTGCAAGTAACGCAAGCTAAGGCCTTCTCACCTTGTCCTTTCCTTTAGGTGAGATCAGCACCCGCCTCGCCTTGGACAGAGAGCAGCAGTCCAGCTACCAGCTTGTTGTGGTCGTACAGGACGGGGGTACGCCTCCTCGCAGCGCCACTGGCACCGCTCATATCACTGTGCTGGACGAAAACGACCACGCCCCCAGTTTTACTCATGCCAGGCCGGACAGGGAGCTGCTCCTGAAGGTGAGAATGAAGGGAGATTAGATGGATCAGGTGAGGGCAGAGAGAGATCTAGAGGCTTTGGGAGATTGATATTATATAACAATGAATATAAGTTGCCCTGGTTTCAGCTTCTGTGCATGTTGGAGCTTCTCCAGTGGGTGTAACTTCAACCCATAGAGAAATGCTATCCAAGCTAGGTTTCATATGAAAGAAGCAATATGTTTTGTTACCTTCATTCCCAAATGACTTACCTTGTACTGTATGATTTCTCCAATAAATATTGAGCATAAACATAAACAACAGCTTTTTAAAGTTACCTTTCATTTTTGAAGGCTGTAAAGTCTAATCCTAATTTTCATATCATAACAATTATAGCGCTAAAAAGGAAACATAGACAAGATAACGAATAGGAATAAACATAATAGGAAGATTCTGTATGTAGAAAAAGCATAGTATGTTGGAGAAAGACGTTAATATGAATAACAATCTTTCTCCGTTGTAGGTAATGGAGGGGCTTCCACCTGGGACAGTCCTAGGGACAGTGACAGCTAAAGACCCAGACGAAGGAGAGAATGGGACTGTATACTACTCTTTATCAGGTGAGTGTCATAAATCTTCTCACAGTTACATTTCTAGATATAAATCACTTCCCTCAACATTCACATCGATCCAACTGTCATCCTCTGAAGGCCCCAGAGCAGAACGTTTCACCCTTAACCCGACCAATGGCGAGCTGAGAACCGCTTCCTCCCTGAGATGGGCAGAGCGAACCGAGTACACCTTCACTGTGACCGCTGCTGATCACGGCACACCAGGCCTCAGCTCCACCTGCCAGCTACAGATACAGGTAAACTTAATCTGTACATTTTCATATCCTCGTCCATCCTCCAGCTGCATGCCAAACACCCACACATTTGTTGTGTCTCATTTCTAAATTTCAAAACATTTCTAAGAGATCAGGCATTTGGAAACAAAGGCCAATCTGGTGACTAAACCTAAAACTGTCACACCTACACATTACCTCAGTTCTTTTGCATTCCTTGCTGCGAGTAATTTCCTCAAACTGTGCACAGAGTGAACAGTATAACTGTCAAAGGAATTGGAAAAGGAGGTAAATATGAGAAGGAGAGAAACTGAACCTGTGCCTGTACAAACAAAAGCATCTATCCAATCTAGTGTGTGTTTCCTGCTCCAAAGGTTAGTGGGGTAACCAAAACCCAAGGTGAGAAACCCTGAGCTGCAGGAGGGAGCTGGTCTGGACTGAGTTATTGTACTGAACTTTCTGCAGGAGGGTCAGTCCTGCATATCAACATACAATATCAGGAATTCAACAGCAGGAAAAAAAGATCTTCCAGAGAAGGGTGGTGGTTTGAGCTCAGTGTTGTGATTTCAGAAAGGAAAAGGATGCTAATTACAGTGGGAGTGCTTGCCTTAGATTTTGCCTGCGCCCTGCTTGTGCGACACTGAGATTAGACAGAGGGGAAACAGGCACCTTGGAATCAAATGCTCACAGATGAGATTTGATGAGAGCCAGCTGCATCAAATCACACAGAGAGAAAGGGAATACACCACTGTACGGTAGCAAGCAGTGATACATACACGCACACAGACACACTCACTGTAACGACACATTCATGTTCATGAGGTAACATTTCCAGATAATGATTTTGAGATAACATTTCACATAGCTGTGGGTAAAATCCGACACAGGGATATTGTTGTACACCACAAGTACTACAGTACACACACTAGCTAGCTTGTATAGGAAAAAGGCATAGGCAAAAACCGAGGAAAAGTGCAAAGAGTACAGTACAGTACAGTTGCTGGCACGTCTCGTAAAGCATCACATTCAAGATAACTGAAACACTGAGATGTACTTGATGAAATGACTTCAAGATATCAAAATATCAAGACTCCTTGCAACTGTAACCCTGTCACCCTACATGATAACAGTTGTGGCTAAAACACCACAAAGCTGAATTAAATGCATTCAGTGGATGAATTTCACTAGCTTGCTGCATCACTGCAATGAAACACAGACAAAAAAAATGGACATGGTTCTATTTCCTAGCTTTTCTTGAAAATAGGAGCCAATAACAGATGGCCCTTTGACACGTGGTTTGTAGTTCATTTTAGCTGCAAATGTCTACACATAGTCAGTCTTTGTGAGGCTAAATTATGCGCATTATCCACATCTCATCTATCTTCTTTTAGGTTTATCCTTGCTATTCATGTTCGATAAAGACACCAGGAAGATGCAATTCATTCCAACAGATCATAGCAACGAAAGCGAGGGATGGTGCGTGTATGGATTTTTTGATGATGAAACCAGAGCTTGTTAAAATCTGCTTTTGTTTGCTGTCTTCAGAGCGCTTTGATCTGTCCCAGAACAATATTGAACCCTGAGGCTGTTGCTCAGAGTGGCGAAAGACCCCTGGCACACACTTGTTTCCCGTCTGACTGGACTGCGGCATATGGAGGCTGCACTTATTCTCTCTGCATTACTTGAACTGGAATATTTACAGTTTTCCCTCCCATTACACCCTTCATTATTTTGTCACAGGTCACAGACCCTGACTGTCATCTTGATGCCAGAATGCTGCAGTGTCAAGATATTTACTGGAAGGATTATACATCATGTCTTCATGCACAATGTGAATGCCTGTGAGGGTTATTATAGTAATAGCAACAAAGCAGAAACAGACAACAGCCCAAGGCTATGTTTAGGGATGGGCTGGGGTGAGAGCCATATAGCTGCATTGTCTGCAAAGGAAATCCAGGAGATCCAGTAACATACACAGCACAGAATTTGCCTTGACACTTTTCTTCTATGCTTGTGTGATATATAAGATATATTGAAAACTTTACACAGTTTGTTTCACTCTGTTTTGAGATAGATACGCGGATGATTAAAGAAAATCATTTCAAAGTTATAACTTGCATGATACAATCTGAATCATCATGATTAGGTGAAGTTACAACAAATGTTGAGATTAAAATAAGCCTGTTTGAATCTTGTTTCCTTTCCTTCAGGTTCTCAGCTCCTCCAGGTCCAACCCCAAGCCCAACATGCTCTCCATGATCCTGAACACAGTCGAAGGGACTGCTCCAGGCTCCATCATTGGCTCTGTCCGCCCACATGACCAGCAGGAATCTGCTTTATTGGAAGGTCAGGTGACCTACCTGGTAGTAGGGGGGACAGACCAAGATGGGACTTTCATGGTTGACCGTTTAAAGGGCGACGTGTACCTGGTACGCGAGCTGGACTATGAGAAAGGGGTGAGGTACACGCTGCACATCGAGGTGTCTGACTTCTCCCAGGCGTTTCCCAGCAGTCACTTGGTGCAGCTGGATATCAACGTGCAGGACAGCAATGACCATGCTCCCCAGTTCACAGAAGACCCCGTTACCATTGTGATCCCAGAGAACACAGAGCCAGGGGCTTCCATATATACCTTCCAGGCTTTGGATCAGGTGTGAAACTGAATATATGATCTGCTAAAGAAGAGTTGTAATGTTAACCGGTGATTAATACTTGTTGTCAATGTATGAGATGGATATATTTTCAACCAAACACTATAAATCACAGCTAAATTTAGTTAGCTTATTTGCCATCATATGTAATAAGGCTGCAGCTAATTATTATTTTCACTATTGATTAATCTGTTTATTATTTTTCTGATTAATTGATTATTTAGTCATAAAAAACTGAGGAAAAAGCCCATTACAATTGCATCCAAGATGATGTCTTCAAATGTATTGTTTTGTCTGACCAGATTATTATTAAATTATTAAACTTATTAAATTTACAAGTATAAATAACAGAGAACAGAATAACATTGTCACATTTCAGAAATTGGAACCTTCAAATATTTGGCATTTTTGCCTTATAAGTGACCTTAATCTTTTAAGTCGTTGACAAAACGATTGTTGTTTGATTAATTTTCTGTGGATTGAGTAAGCGATTAATCAACTAATCATTTTAACACAACATTTTACATCTAGAATGCAAGACATGATTTTTAGTCAAAATGCTCTTAAAGTTCTCAACTCAAGTTTTGTTTCATTAGAGCTTTCAACTGACTCTCACAGTCCTCATCAGAATTTGCTCAGTCAAGTATAAAAGCTAACTTCATCCACTAATGACACTGAGGTGCAGATTAAAGCTCTGGGGAAAAGAAATAGTAAGGTCCTTGAGTTAAGATTATTTTATATAATCTGTTTCCAAGAATGAACTTTAATACTTGTGATTTTAAGTGTTTTTCCTTGCTGAAACAAAATTTCCACTCACTGTCTAATTCATCTGTTTTCGTTTTTATAGGACGGCAGTGGACCCAACAGGAAGCTACGTTACTCCATCGAGCACTACTGGCCTGACACGCCTGACCTCCTGAACCTCGACCCATCCAGCGGAGTCCTGACCCTGGGGCAGAAGTTAGATCGTGAGTCAACGCCGTCCCTCTACCTCGTGGTGCGGGCCACAGACCAGGCAGTGGATCCTTCTCAGAGACGCTGGGGTTCGGTCACTGCCCGAGTGTTTGTGACAGACGAAAATGACAACGCTCCGGTCTTCAGCTCTCCGTCTGCAGTCAGCGTCATGGAGGATCAGCCTGTAGGGTGAGTGGCATGTCTAACTGTAGTCTGTTTTTGGTACCTTTAACTCACATTTCTGTCATTGCCTTGACAGCTTTCATCCATCAGCCCACCAAGGAAGAACATCCAAGAAGCCTGTTAATAAAGAATCAAGTGCATTTGCTTTCATGGCTCCAAGTGGAAGTGGTTGTCATGTTTGTTATAATCTGACATTTTGTTTGTATCTTTATTGACAGGTTTGTGATTTTGTACGTGATGGCTCGAGACGAAGATGAAGGAGAAAATGGCCGAGTGTCATACAGAATCCAGGCAGGCAACAGCGCTGGTCGCTTCAGTCTGAACCCCAACACTGGTAAGCTTATTGGGCTTAAGGGTGAGAGATGGCATCGAAAAATATTGTAATGTTACAATAATATAACAGCGTCTGAGACTGGGGATTTCCCATAAATACCCAATTTACACTCCATCAAGAGATGATTAGGGTAAAATTCACCACATCATTTCGTGCATTTACAATCCTGCTTTGAATGATTTAACACAGCGGGAGTAGAATGTGGCCTTTTTCAGTGGGGCTTCATGATTGATAGATAATCAGCATCCCACCCATGGAAGCCCCCTCGATGAACAAAACTTTCCAGAAGATCATAATTATCCAATGAAGTGCTGCGCCTACAGGGTCTCAACTGCTAAAACACTCATAACCCTTTTTACTAGATGATCTTTCAATGCCTTAGAGCAATATTTCACATGAATAATGCTTTGGTGTTCTTTTCTTCACGGATTTGTTCATGGGAACCGATTTGGGACGTGGACAGCCTTTGATATCTTATATATGTGTACTGTATGTGTAATCTCTTCATCATCTGAGCTGGGTCGTGTGGGCGTGCTCAGATCTGTCTGAGATGGGATTAGGAACCATAAGACAGACACTTAATGCAGCTTCCAGATGGAAGAAAGTCTTTACTTCATTACTGTCAAGTGTCTGGTTTGTTAGCAGGGGTTGATTTCACTTCTGGTTTGTTTCTCAGACTGTGTGGTGTTAAGCTTATGGTTAATAATAGCTGTAATAGCAGATTAGCATTGTATTGAGAAGACATTTACCAAACTGCCTGGCTAATGTAGGGGGGATCATTAGCCTGATTACTGCTTATAAATTATACGTCTGCTCTGCCAACATGAACTTCCTGTTATTTCACATTATGGCTTCTTCACTGTGAGTTTTATTAACCACTTGAAAGCTAATGTTTCTTATATGTCTCTTCATTTATTCACAAGTAGCTTCAAACATTTTATTCGTGCTGTTTGAGAACATAGATATTATATTCTATATCTGCTTGTTATCATTATCATTAAAGCTATGTCTTACTTAAAATGTAAAATAATCAAATAATCAAATCCTGGACATGAATTTTTTATCTTTCCTTGATCTTGGGTAGAATTGAGTGAATTGAATTGAATTTGAGCAAAACTAATCCAGAGAAGTTAAGAGCACCTTTATCATAAGGGTTTAAACTGTATCAATAACACTAAATTGGCTACAGAGGAGGATGAAATAGTATAGTAAATGTTTTGCATCTGTTTGCGTTTGGGTGAAACATGGGAGCCAAACCTCACAGGAACATCAGAGCCTCAGCCTCACAGAACAGTCAACACAAGATGTATGTGTTTGGCATGCTTTGGCATTTATAAATTACACATGTCTCTCAGGCACTGCATGCCAGCTAAACTTGTACACTACTGTGAACAGTACACACACACACACACACACACACACACTTTATATTTCCACTCACTTTGGCTGACCGCCCTGGTAGTCGGGGTGATGACAGAGGTGTGAGGTGTAGACATAAAAGGTAGGAGAGTAACTGAAACCAGAGTCTGAGAAGTGGTGGTCTGATTCACAGACTCTATCTGAACGAGCTCGCTTTACATAAAACACACACATACACATACACCAACAAATGCTAACAGATACGGTAATGTTGTATATGCTTGCACTTGTGCTTTGCAATAATCATACAAGTCCACTGATAAAGCACTGCAGTACACTGATTCATATTTGAATGCATGTTCAGAGCGCCGCAATTGAATAGCTGGCGTGAAGTAACTGTGGTCTCGCACTTACTGTGGAAACTATCATAAAGAAAAGCTGTTCAGGTTTGTACTAGTCCATTTACTGGTCCTCTAAGCATGCACATACTGCCTCTCTCAGGTAAAAATTTAAATTAAATTAGTTCACAAAAATAATCTCAAACACACCTACACACACATTTCAAGACCAAAAAGAATCCAAATGAGAATAGAAATTTTGAGTGAAGTAATCCAGAAATGGTGGTTTTAGAACATTTTCTCTTTTTTCTCTTGTAGGCTCTCTCTCCATCCTTAAAGCACTAGACCGGGAGGAGCAGGAAGTCTTCAATGTGACCATTGTAGCAGAGGATCATGGGATACCTCAGCTTTCCACCTCTCAGGTGCTGTGTGTGCAGGTGATTGATGTGAACGATGAAGCTCCGGTGTTCCAGCGAGCAGAGTTTGAGACCCAGGTGATGGAAAACCAAGGACCAGGAACTACAGTGTTGACAGTTACTGCCACTGACCGGGACCAAGGTTGGTTTAAATGTGTTAATTCAGTACTGTATAGTCAGTATTCTGGAAATGGGAAGATGCAGTATTGTAGGTACAAAAAGGTTTGAAAATTCAATGCAGGAAGAATGAGTAAAAAGGTCAGAGAACTAAACAATAGAGACACATAAATGGTTTTGAGAAACCAAATCACTTTAAACAAAACCATAAGCTCATGCTAATGAAAATGTGTGGTTATAGTCATCATCCAGAGCCTTATATATCTGGAGCTTTCATTAGGACTTGCCAGCGGCTCTATGCAGCTTGGATTCGTTAATATCACTGCCTTGTTGCCTATTTGCTTTATTGCCAGTTTCGTAGTGTGTGCAGCTTTTTATTTCTATTTGTGTCTGTTTTGTGTTTAAATGCAGGTTCTAATGGCCAGGTGACATATGGAGGTGTGACAGAGGAAGGCTTCATCATCAACCCTGTGACAGGAGTCATCACCACCACAAAGGAACTGGACACAGAGCTACAGCGCCACTACACACTCACTGGTACTACTATATCCATTGTCTTACACAACTAAGTTTGACCTGTCATATATTAACTGAGCATTTATTTCCACAGATCACTTCAAGTACTTTGGTTTAAAATATTATATGGGATCCAACATCTCATCAGCTTAAAACCATTTCCATCTCTTATCAGTGTATGCCAGAGATGGAGGGCTGCCTCCTAACTTTGCTAAGGCAGTAGTTCGCGTGGAGGTGCAGGATGTGAATGACAATGCTCCGGTCTTTGCAAAGCCATGGTACAGACTGGAGGTGCCGGAGAACCAGGCCCCTGTAGAGCTTTGCTTTCTCAAGGCCACAGACCCTGACTCAGGTCCTGGAGGAGAGCTGGAGTACAGGATCACTGGTGAGAAACCGTGTTGTGTGTCTAACCCCAGTATTTTATTAGAATGGATTTAAAGAGCAATTTAGTTCGCCACAATTGCTGTAATTGCTGTTTCAGGGCGTGTCGAATGTGAAAATAACAATATCTTGGGAGAAAGTGAATTTTCTTCATTTTTGGTGTTTTAAAGGCATAAAATGGTCAAGTTTCAATGTACAGATTGTTGACCGATTATTAGAATCGGCTCTCAGTGTGGATGTATGTAATGATTGCAGCTAACTCACACATTGTGTGGACCATTTTGGTGATATCTGAAGTTGTACTGACAGTATGCTGGAATAGATTTGGTCTTAGCTTGTAGGGAGGGGAAACATGCAGCATTTGGACAAATGTATTGCTTTTCACAGAGCTCTGTTCCTCCCATATGAAAGATCAGATCTGCATACAGCTACTCCAGGCTCGCTCCTGAGATTCTTCTGTTTTATTTCAAATATAGTGGATTCCATATACCTGTCTGGAGCACATTCAAACTTTGCCTTAAGTGCAGAGTTGGCACATGTCTTTTTTTTTAAAGCTTTCTCTTTCTTCTGTCACATGAACTCCCCATCCAGCTGGGGACCCTGATGGAGATTTCCACCTCCACCCCAGCACAGGAGCGCTATCCACCTCACGTGGCCTAGACAGGGAGACGAGGGCTGAATATACTCTGGAGGTGGTGGCCACGGACCAGGGCAAACCTGCTCTCAGCACTACTGTCACAGTGGATGTCAAAGTGATGGATGTGAATGACAACAGCCCTGTCTTCAGCAGAAGTAGCTACTCTGTGGAAGTGTCAGAGGATGCTGCAGAGGGGTCTCAAGTTGTGGAGGTAAGTAGAAATGGTCATTTAGATGATCAGAATCAGAATATGTGCTTTGTTTGAACATCTCGCTGACATACTCTATATTTCACATTTCCAGGTGTCAGCCATAGATGCTGATGATGACCTGAATGGGAAGGTTCTGTATTTCCTCAGCCGAGAGGCGCACGGAACGTTCACTGTGGATGAGAACACTGGTCGCATCACCACATCAGCACCTCTGGACCGGGAAAAATGGGCGTCATACAGCTTCCAAGTGTTTGCTATTGACCTTTCACCTGCTGCACCCAGGAACAGCTCTGCTCAGGTAAATAAAGGATTAGATGTTGAAGGTGTTTAGGGGACTGTTGAAAAAAGCCTTGAATTTATGATTCACTTGTTGGATTTAGGTACAGTATTTGTTATGCTCATTACATCAGCAATAGATTTTGCACTTAACCCACACGTGACCTTCTGCTTCCAGGTGACAGTCACCATCCTAGATGTCAACGACAACACTCCCTTCTTCATCCAGGATCCACTGGTCATCGAAGTGTCCAGCAGCCGATCCCATCGGGTTCTAGCCACCATGAAGGCTGAGGACAAGGACTTTGGAGCCAACGGTTCTGTGTTTTACCGTTTTGCCATGCCAGTGAAAGGCTTCAGCATCAACTCCCTGACTGGGGAGATCCAGGCCACTGAGCCACTGGGGGATCTGACCCAGGCTCAGAGGACCCTGATAGTGGAGGCCATGGACCAGGGCAGTCCAGCTCAGTCTGCACAGGGAGTGGTGGTGATTTACGTGAAGGAGGTGGAGTACCGCGGCATTCGCTTCTCTAGGAGTGCCAGAGACGTCAGCATACAGGAGAATGCTGTAAAAGGTCTGACATTAATACAGTATTATTAGGGATTAGAATAATCATATATACCTATACAATTTGAAGATCTCTCTGTTGTCACAGTTAAGGAATATTTTCTCTGCTCTACCTCAAAAATTCAGGCACAGCTGTGGCTCAGACTCAGGCTCAACACCCAGATGGCACATTTTGGGGTATCAGCTACAGCCTCTTCAGTGGGAACAGAATGCAGGCCTTCACCATCAGCTCCTCAACAGGTGAAACTCACAATAAAACACTTTTTTTTTATATTATATGAATTCAGGTTTATATTACAGATTGTTAATGAGATGTGGATTAAAAAAAAATGGAAACACAAACATGTCAGTTTAATCTCTCATTTGATTCTCATTTTCCATTCAAATCGGTGTGTCCTCCAGGTGAAATCAAGGTGCAGAGCTCCAAGGGGCTGGACTTTGAAGACACCCCCAGACTGCGTCTAGTTGTGAAGGCTGAAACAGTGTCCTCCACATCTTTCATGGCTATCAACTTGATCCTGCAGGATGTCAATGACAACCTTCCCCGCTTCCAGTTGCAGAATTATGTGGCCTACATGAGAGAAGCGCAGGGATATGAAAAGCCAATCATACAGGTACTTCCAAATATAAAAACTGCACAATAAATAATACACAGTCATACTGGTATTTCATCTACTGGAGTTTTGCTAAAGTTAAAAAATAAATTCTCATTATTCTCCCTTTTCTTCCCTCTCCTCCACTTTCTCCCAGGTGATGGCTGAGGATGTGGATCAGGGCCAAAACGGTCAGGTGACCTACTCCATCCAGTCATCAGGCATGAGCGGCCTGTTCAAGATTGACCCAATGACAGGAAGCATCACCACAGCGGCCATCATGGACCGTGAGATCTTTACCCAGACCAAGTGAGAACAGATCTGTAGTTCAGATCTCACCAAAAACCTATCTATGATCTATGTGCACATTTTGAGGATGGATATGTATTTTACCTGTACCTTTGAGCTGCTGCATGGTGTCCATTATGTATACACACAGGTAATAATGTATAGCATAGCACATCATGAATCATATTCACTCAGCTAGTTTGTGTTTTGATAGCTGGTGAGGAGGTTGACATAGTCTGCTGAAGATTTAAGCACCAGTGTAAACCGATATCTGCATGCCAGATGTATCAAAGCTGCAATTTCAAACTCTGTAAAGCTCCTGCTCACTGTAACATTTTGTGTGTTGCTTTCTTAACAATATGAGAATGTGTAACCAAAGGTAAAAAATGTAATATCAGGTAGATCATTTTATGTTCCTTTTACATTTTCTATATCATCACCAGTATTACACTTTTAGAAACTTATGTAATCAGAGACAGGAAGACTCTTTGGACAACCTCTTTTTTCTGCCCACCCACAGGCTAGTAGTTACAGCAACAGATAGAGGAAGTCCACGATTGGCTGGTTCAGCCACATTGACAGTGATCATTGTTGACCAGAATGACAACAGTCCCACCATTCCCTTGCCCCAGGAAGTCCGCATCCCAGAGAGTAAGTACTTTAATTTTCAGGAATTTTGTGCTTACTGGTTATGTTTCTTATGTAGGCCAGTTTACAGCAAATACAGTAAATTTACAAAGATACAAATTCTGTCACCAGACAAACCCTGTGCGGGTCTAAGGATGTGTAGTCATGGCTGTGCAACAGTATAAAAACTACAAAAAGCATAATTTTATCCACAGAAAGTTAAATGCAACTAACAGGTTTTTGTTCAATCTCTTTCTATGTCTATCAGATATGTTGATTGGCACAGAGATCACTCTTGTGACGGGTAACGATGTCGACTCCAGTCCTGCCCTCTCCTACTCCTTGCAGCTGGACCCAACAGCCTTAGGCAAGTTTGGGATTCACCGCTACAGTGGAGGTGTATCACTCACAGCGCCTCTGGACTTTGAGGAGAAGACGTGGTACACCCTGACTGTCAGAGCCACAGACAGCCAGCACCAAACTGAAGCTAACATTACAATACTGGTGGAGGATATTAATGACAATTCACCTGCATTCACCCATGATCTCTATCAGGTAGGATGGCTTATGGTGACTTACATTCATGGTACCAAATGTAAAGTGTGTTGTGCAAATCTGTTTCTCACAAAATCATACATGCACCTTAAAGGACAGTTGCTTGACAACCTTTCCTATCCCTAGTAATTGTTTTGTGTTCTTTATTTTAATGTACACCATAACTATAGTGCAGAAATAAATTTGACGTGTCCATTGCATACTACCTGCTACCTGAGGAAATGCATAGAATATGTGTTTAAATTTCTGATTTCTTATCACCTTATGAAGTTTGATTGGGAGTTAAATTACTTCAGAAACAGTTTCTCTCCAGCAGACTACTTCATCGTGAAGGAGAAGATTGCACTTGTAGACATATATACACACTGTAAAAAAAACACACATTCCCAAAGTGCACACAGTGGGGGTGATAAACGTTAACTGCCTAATATTGACTGGGGAATAGTTGCACAGATGAGCCTGTATAATATTTACTTCTCTGTCTCAGGAAATGACCTCAACATTAGCACAAGCTCAGGAAAAACAGGAACTACAATATAAAATGCAATTTTCCGTCTCTGTGTGTTTAGTGCCTGTTGACCTCCTCGCCATGAGTTTGGGAATTTTATTATAGTATTTATGCAATCCGTTGTTGGCTTGTTTCTTTTGCCCTGATGTTTAAATGTTGTTATTAATATCTCTGCACCCCAGGTTACTCTGCCTGAACACACACCACCAGGAAGTGCAGTTGTCACAGTAACAGCAACTGACAGGGACTCTGGAGAGAACGGAAAGATCACCTACCGAGTGATGTCATCAACCCAGGAGGGTTTCTACATAGACCCCAACAATGGTAGGCAACCTTGGCTTCCCTCCTGACTTAGCTTAGCTCCCTTAATCTTTAGTTTCCAGTTTCGAAAGAAAGTAATATGTAATTCATTACATTTTGAAAGTAACTTTCCCAGCACAATGTCTGACCCTCTCATTGCCCACTGTATCCAGGAACCCTGTTCATCAATCACAGAGCTGAGTTTCACCCTGAACGGCCGTCAGTCAGTATTGTTATTGAAGCTCGTGATGGAGGCTCGCCTTCACTTTCCTCCCTCACCACTGTCCAGGTCCAAATCTCTGACGTCAATGATAATGCTCCTGTGTTTCACCAATCAGAGTACAGGTCAGTCTACATTCATTAGATTCTGGATGTATTATGGTGTAACCTCAACAGCTGTCCTTACATGTGTATTGTTCTTATGTCTGCAGGGCTACAGTTTCTGAGGATACCATCCCAGGGTCAACAGTTTTGACTTTTGAGGCCTTTGACAGTGACCTCTCTCGTGAAAACTGTGGCTTTGACTTTGCTATTGCCAATGGGAATGAAGGGAATGCATTCCAGATTGAAAGCAGTGTGCGGTTCCTGGAGGGGCGGGGCTTTCAGACAGTTGGGACTCTGCTGTTGGCTGAGGGGCTTGATTTTGAAACCAAGCCACTTTACAACCTCACTGTGGTGGTGTCAGATCGTGGTGTGCCCCAGAGGAGCTCTAGTGTTGCTGCAGTGATAACCATTGGTGATGTGAATGATAACCCTCCAGTGTTCAGCAGAGCAGAATATACTGTGTCAATGAGTGAGGGAGCTGCCTCTGGGACTGAGATCATACGACTGACTGCTACAGGTGGGCAAAAGTCTTCTCTTTTTGTCCAGTTATCTCTCATTTTCTCTGCTTTTTTACTTTTCTTTTTGTACTTTGTCTCTCAGTTCATTCTTTGTATTCTGTTTTTGTCATTTTGCCAGACCCAGACTCAACTCCCAACGCTGAGGTCCAGTATACTATCAGCTCTGGTGATGAGGTGAACTTATTTACCATGGACCAGTGGACTGGAGCCTTGCGGCTTCAGCGAGCACTCGACCGTGAGCACCAGTCCACCCATATTGTGGTCATCCAGGCCACAGATGGACAGGGTCACTTCGCGCTAGCTCCAGTCATTGTTGAAGTCAAAGATGTAAATGACAATCATCCATTCTTCCCTGTGGAGGTCCTGACAGCCAGTATCAGAGAAAACCAACCAGCAAACTCAGCTGTGACTGTTCTACATGCCATAGACCATGATACAGGGGTTTTTGGCCAACTGAAGTACTACATGGTGGAGCGGTCTGGGGCAGGAAAAGACAGCTTCACTGTTGACCAGAACTCGGGAGTAATCAAAAGCAAAATTCCCTTTGACTTTGAGAAGACCAACTCCTTTAACTTTGTAGCTGTGGCAGTAGATTCAGGCAACCACTCAGCCACCGTAACTGTACAGGTGTTTGTCACAGGTGAGGATGAGTATGACCCACTCTTCACATCCTCTGATTTCTCCTTTGAAGTCCCAGAGGGAGCTAAGAAAGGCCAGAGCATTGGCCAGGTCCAGGCTAATGATGAGGATGGAGGGGTAGATGGTATTGTTCTCTATTCTCTTCCCACCAGCTCTCCGTACTTTGATGTAAACAAAACCACTGGGGTAATTTTCCTGAAGCTAGACGGTTCAGGCAGCAGTAGTAGCGGCGGCTCAGGCCGGACCAAACGGGAAACCAGGCTGATGACCCTGGATGTGACAGCTCACAGTCCTCTAGATGCATCTCGCACTACTACAGCCCAGGTCTCCATCGATGTCACAAACACCAACTTTGGCCTGACCTCCGATGTCAACATCCTGTTGATAAGCATCATTGCTGTGTCACTTGGTTTTATCGTATTGCTTGTGGTCATGGCTGTGGTGATTTTCCTTGTCAAGTCACGCAGGAGGAAGAAAGCCCAGGATGCAGGAACTGTTGCCTCGGGAACTGCTCTGCAGAAATTGGATGAATGCAACTCAGGACCAGGAGGGGAGAGGATCTACCACCAGACCTTGCCAGGCTATGCTGGAGATCAGGGTGGGGCCGGTGGTGGTCCCTACACTAGAGGGGGCTCTCTGGATCCTTCTCACTCTAGTGGAAGAGGCTCAGCTGAGGCAGCGGAGGATGATGAGATCAGGATGATAAACGAGTACCCTCGCGTCGCCTCCATCACCTCGTCCATGCAGGAGCACATCTCAGCCAGAGGACCAGACTCTGGAATTCAGCAGGATGCTGACCAGCTCTCTGATATCTCCTGTGAGCCTGCAGCTTTGGAAGGCAGCACCTGGTTCAAAGGAAAGAAACTGGGTGGTAGTCTCAGTGGGACCTTGCTCTCTGGCCAGCTTCCAGTCTATAGGGATGAGGGAGGTGGGTATCTAGGAGTAGGCCGTGGCCTCAACATTTCCCTCCCCAAGGATTACGCCTTCCCTGAGGACGGTAAACCTTCAGTGGATGGGTCCCTCACAGCTATTGTTGCCAGTGATGAGGAGCTCCGTGGAAGCTATAACTGGGATTACCTGCTCAACTGGTGCCCTCAATTCCAGCCTCTGGCTAATGTCTTCACAGAGATTGCCAGGCTAAAAGACGAAACTGCCCAGCAGAGCCAGAACCCTCGCCAACCCTTCCAGCCTAAGCACAAAATGGATCCTAAACCTAGAATTGACCCTCCACCACTCATCACATCAGTGGCCCACCCAGGGGCCATGTCAGTTCCCCCCAAGGTCCCTGTGATTGGACGGACATTCCCCCACTTGGCCTCACTCCGCAGGTCCCCTATCAGTCATGAGGGATCCATTTCATCAGCAGCAATGTCCCCCAGCTTCTCCCCTTCTCTGTCCCCTCTGGCAGCTCGATCTCCAGCTGTTTCTCCCTTTGGAGTCAACCAAGGGCCCTCAGCGTCCATGATCAGCACCAGGGAGCCCTCACTGGACCAGAGTCCTGATCGCGAGATGAGAATATGATGGAAAAATTCAAAACTATTTAAGGAAGAACTTTAAGACAGACAACCTGCACATAGCATGATAGAGCATCCCTTTGGCTGTTCTTTTTCATGGAATGAAAGAAAGCAAGCAGAGGTGTGATTTGTACTGTCATTCTCAGAAACCACTATTTTCATCATAAGAAGGAAGGTTTCACAAATAGCCAGATAGTGACATTTATTTCAAGTGTCCGACCATGTGAATTTTGGACAATAAACACACCCACAAAAACATACTTAACCTTCTTCTGGTAGAATATTTGCATTCTTTGAAGTACTTCCATTGGTTGGCAGTGTTACAGGAATACACAAAAGTGGAACATGTGCCTGGGTTGACAGGACCCACCCACCCTTCCATGTCAAAAGTGACGCAGGTCTCCATGAACTGATCAGGGTTAAGAGGTAAACTGACCTCTTCATGGGAATGGGCACTTACCATGCCCTGCAGTCAGAGATCCCTTAGTGTGTAGATAGATGTGAACTTTTCATGTTACCTCGCTGGCTGGCCAGAGAGCTAAGGACCTTGTTCCTCTCTTTGTGTCTGTGGACATTTTTACACTCCAGTATTAAACTCATCTAGTGGCTGCTTTTAAAATGGCCTCTGGACATGTGTGTGAATCCCATGGACAGACAAACGGTGTGTGTTCACAAAGACACTGATTCATTGAATTTCCATTGCATCACATAATGGAAGAGCAATGGAGATTTTTGTTTTTCTCACCAATTCAGATGACACTTCACTTCTTTTGATTTGTACTTTTATTTTTATATATTTTTATATGAAATTATGATTTCAGATCCAGAAATGCCATTAATCCACATGGAGAGGTTATTGTTTTTGTGTATTTGCATATATGTATATTTGTATGTATGCAGCCTACGCTATGTACTGTATGTGTCTCCTAGGTTTTTAGAGACTCTTGTGACAGTTCTGATGTGAGTGAGAGGGAGACTTTTGTGTTTTTAGCATTATTTATATGAAAAAAGAGGACTTGCTGCCACATTTTGACAGTAGGAAACCAAGCACAGCTCACACTATGCTGTGTTGTTACCTTAAGAATTTTTCTTTTTTTTTGTCAAATTGTAGATCATCCCAAATCCAAAACAGCATCCAGATGAATCCCTGGGACCAGCAGTTCATCACTCTGTTGTGGTGTGCAGTTATGCACAACAGCACATTTTCTTTGTTATTCAGGGCCAACTCAATTTGCTGATCGCCTCCGTGTCTTTGAAAGAAAGTGCTTCCTAAAGACTATTACATCCGTCATTCACTTAAATGCATTTTACTGTGAAGTTGTTCATCTCAGCACAACAAAAATAGAATGCAATGAATAGGCTGGGATTCTCATAGGAAAGAGGCATAACTTGGAGAAATGTAGCACATGAACCAGACAAGTGGGAAGCAAAAGCCTGAATGCATGAGCCCTGATGAATGTACATGGATTTTGCAAACAGTGCAGTATTTATTTTCCTTGTGAACTCTCTGTTCTGTGTATTTTATTTCTATGATTTCATGATTGTCACCGACATGATGAGGTGTTTTCAGGTTCCATGTGTTTAACTCATCATCTGCACCTCCTTTCTTTTCTCTCACTGTTCAGATCCAGTTTTAGCAATTTGTTAGTGTAACAAGAGGCAAAAGGCTTTAAGAGTGTCTTTGTCATTCTGACAAGTGTATTTATCCTTCTGGCCTGTTTTTAATCCTTTGGGGTAATTGCAATGATTGGATGTCCTTTTGTTTTAAAAAAATGGCTTATACCTCTGTTCTTTGTTCATCATAACCCTACAAATTGCCTCATGCAAAGCTGGCACTGCAGCTGAAAGTTACACATGCCATGCCTATCTCCAGCACAACATGCTCTCGACTCATAATTATGCTGTGTCAGATACATTTCTGTGTTGGAGGACCTCCATTTGGAGTTCAGTTTGAGATGACTGCCAGTGACTGATCAGTGGAGCAATGGCAGAACAAAGAGCTGTACATGTATTTGAAACAAATAATAAATTCCTACTGATCTCTTTTGACAAACTGGAGTCAGACTTCATCTTTTTCAGAATTCAAACCAAGACTTAAAGGGAAGAACTGAAAAGTAAGTAAAGTTTAACAGTGTTCCAGTTATCTGGGCTGTGAATGGAAACTTTGAAGAGCTGGAGTTAACGTCAGTCATTTATGAGAAAGCTTTGAGAAAAGGGAGGAGCAGACTTGGCTTTAGGCAGAATCACAGCAGACCTTACGAGGGCAGTGGGCATGGAGACAGAGACTTACGTACAGTATGGTCACCATCTGGCTTTCAAGAACAGAAAATATTCACCTGAAGGTACAACTGAACAGTAGCCATACATGCAGTATAGGCTAATACAGTACAATAGCAGTGTGATATTAGATTTTTTTCTTGGTTTGGTTTGGTTGAATCCAATGGATAATATTTTCAAGTAAGAAGACAGATTTCCATTATAGTTGCAAGACATTAGAAACCAAGACAGACAAAAAACATAACATAAAGTTTTAAAGAATAAAAGAAGACAATAAAAATGTTGATAACTAAAATTACATATTTGCAAACTAACAGTAAAATGAGTATTATATATAAAAACTGTAAACAATGACTGAGATTATCTGGACATTGAACCCCTGACTTAACAAAATGTGTATAGCTTGGTATCACAGACATACCAACAAACCAGGATACAATACTGATTTCCTATTCTGAAAAAATTGGGAAAGGTATTTTTCTGTCACAAGATACAGTAAAGATTAGCCTTTAGTTGTATCAGAGAAACAGTGGATGGATTCAGTTCTTCCACCTCATATAAAGGCATATGATGTTGATGTAGCTGAATAATTGCAAAATGTTTACTTCATGTGGAGCACAAACATGTTTGCATAGCTGCTGGGAATTTCTGCCTCATTTGGTCATCACACAGCCGTGCAGTGTTATTGTTATGTACAGAAGGAGCTGGACATTGATTTTGACAAGGTACAAGAGAAAGAGCCAAAGACAGAAGCTCCTGCTGTTCCAGTGAGACATGCAAGACTTCTTATGAAATGAGAGGTGATGGTGAATTGCACATTTGAAATACAAACTATATTTGAATGTTGATTGTGTTATTTATGTAGTGAACAATCTTACATTTGTAGTCAGCTGAGGATCAATTGTACAATTCACAGGATGATCACACATGGATATATTCATCCTATATTACACAGACAATTGTAGCTCATCTGCCTTATTTAAGAGCATATTACTGTAACTAAACTAAAATAAAGAAAAAGACTTGCTGCCCTCACTTACACGTTCACCTCTACACACAGCTGTGTTTACAGCCTGCTGTCCCAAGACTGCTTTTGCAGCCTACTCCCTCACCCCCACACAACTCCAAATAATCACATGGACACGCACACACACAGTTAGAGGCTACTACACAGTGACACACATGGCCCACAACAATCTTCCCAGCTGATATTGGCCCAGGTCCCGCTCCTACAGGCACATACTTGGCAGGTTTTTTTAGTTGCAAAATCTGTGAGAAATCTGTCTAGAGCCTATCCCCTGGAGAATTTGTAAGCCGAATATGAAATCCTTGGTACTCTATGATATGTGTGTGTGTGAGTGTGTGTGTGTGTGTGTGTGTGTGTTATTGTGAAGTATTGTAATGTTGAGTCTGTGAGACAGTGGTGGTAAACTGGAGAGACACAGTACAGTGCCACACATCCCATTCTTCAGGTGTTCAAGTAATAATCACCATGATATTGGAAACCTCTCAATCAATGAAAAGACTAATTTATCAAGACAAAGGATGGACCCAGTATACTCACTTGAACATCCACTTCAATTCCATTAAAGGCTATGAAAACATATTTTCTCAATCATTTTCTTACCCTGAGCGATGGGGTCCTAAAAGAACACAAAATGTTCTGCCAAAGTTGGAACAGTTGGTTACAGTATTTCATATAAGAGATTTCAGTATTTGTGTTTTTGTCTGTGCTTCTTTCACTGGTTTGAAGTGGGCGTGGCTTAGTTGGAAAAATGTAATGTCGCATACTTCCAATCAGAGTTTAGCAACATTTGAATCAGAGTCTGATGGCAGCTGCTGGGTCGTTTGCTTATATTACCAGGGGCAGTGTCAATCAAATCTGATCAAACCAAACCCACACAGTTCGGATGAAGCAAATTAGCTGAGCTCATGAGTGTTAAACTGTTCAATAATAATGACTAAGGAGGTTTTTCAAACTTAAACTTTGATAGTTGCTTATTTAGTCATAAATATATAATGTTGTAGATAAATACTTAAGATTTGAAACAATGTTTGGAGGGACCTTAATATGCTCAACATCTTCCTTCTGAGCGAGCTGAGACCTCTGAGCATATCACTGTAAAATATCAAGTTTGGTAAAAGTCTAGGATCAGATAGATATAACAGGATTGTATGCACAAACAAATTAAATTGTCGATAAAGACAGTTTCACCTAATTTAACTTCAAATGACACGAGATTGGATCCATTTAATTTATCACTGTTTGTACTTTCACAGTGGAACACAACTACAGAATTTCAATGTAATCTTAAATTGTTGAGAAAGCATAATTTTCATTGACAGCTGTTGGAATTTGTTTAATTGTAATTGCCAGAAAAGTCATCCCAAGAGTTTGGAGCAGAAGTGAAGGCTTTGGAGAAACACAATTATGTACTTTTATAAATCTTATTCTCCACAAATGTCAGTCTTGAAAAGAAAGCACACACTGTTAAAGACCATGCCTTCTTTCCAGTGGGTCTGGATAATCTGCAGCTGCATTCTCTGGGAATCAAGCCTGTAAACATCATATTAGACTTGGCCCAAGCTGTAATGTATCCAGGTGCTCTTTCATTCTGACTTTGATCAGTTAAACATTATTAAATAATGAACGGGTACATGCACATGCAATGTACATCTAAATAAACAGCTACTAAAACACAAAATATGCATGCAGCTGTTAAGTATTATTTCATGTGCTCTATATTAAAGACAAATACTGATGCACTGCACCAGTTGATACAGTGTTCATGAATGTAGGTCAATACACAGAGAGAGAGAGAGAGAGAGAGAGTGAGAGAGAGCAAAAGAGAAATATTAGGTTGGTTTTTTTTAAAAGTCTTTCCTACCGAAATTGGAGAGAAATGTTTATTGTAACTTTTAAGTGAGCTTGAGGTCCTGCAGGGAGTTTTTGAACTAACAGAGAAAGAGTAAAGTTTCTATTAACACATATTAAACTGTAAAAATAAGATCCAAATGTGGTGTCTGTTGCACACGTGTTGCAATATTGTGTGTGTTTGATGTTATTGTGAAAAAGACTTAAAGCATCTGAAAAACATTAATAATTTTGCCTGGAGGAACCCCTTCATAATGCATACATTTAATTCACTCTGGAAGTTGCTTTTTAAACTAAAGACTGTTTTTATTTTAGGGACTAGAATTTAAGATAAGTTGACCATCTAAGATCTTGATATAAACAAATTTACATGCTTTAAAATCCCAGTAAATGGAAAATTTGGAGAAATGAATTACGCTGATGGTAAGTTGCTCACAGCATTGAATTCCTCTCCACTTCAGGTGTTCATGTGGAGCCCAGTGCTTCTTCTTTCTTACCCATGAACTTTGTTATTCCAGTACTTAACTGAAACTGAATAAATCTGTCATGTTTGAGGACATGGCCAGCACCAACACCTATTTTCTTATTTCATTCATAACAGTCACAAGCACATATTTGGTGACCAAATATTTCACTTTTTACTTGTCACAAGGGTTAGTGCACCTGTGAAAACATTTGTATGTGACTCCCTGCCTTAAAAAACTGGAGGAGTGGGGCTTAAAAGAAGTGGGCATTTTGGAGGCAGGGAGGGTCTAATTGCGTTATGGGAAATGTAGAATCAGCATTATTGCTTCCTTGCCCATAATGGGACGTAAAGTCAGGATATCTTAGCCTCTGACGCACATATTTTGACCATTCTTTTCTTTTTTTTAATTGTCTCTTCTGAGTCCACCAAGTTTGTGGAAGTGTTAAATAAGTATTAAATTGACGGAGTGCCCCTTTTAAAGTCTTTCCCACAAACAAATGTTTAAAAAGTTAAAACATTTCATGAAATCAAATGTATCTGAACTGGAATAACTGCATTCACAATCAGTGAATCACTGTCCATCAGTTTGAATTTCACTTTATTTGAGTCAACAATGTTACATTTTCATATAAGGTTAGATAAGAGTATCTCAATTCAAAAATCTATTCATAATGTCCTATTCACCCAGAAATCTCTTTGAACAGATTCCCAGAACTACAAACAGGACCTGTGGACATTGGCTAAGGCAACTTCTGCTCCAAGGTTAGGCGCACCCCAGTGAATCTGTTCCCCCTGTCTGGTATCCCCCACCCCAGGAAATTACCATGAATACATACATTCCTGCACACTGACTTTCATGCTGTTTGTCAGCTGTTATCTCTGCTGGCCAAGGAAAAGCTTCTCACTGTTTTCCATTGCTATGTTGTTGTTGTGTAGAGATGTGTGTATGTGTGTTCTCTATGCATGTGTGTTGAGAGGGTCTGTGTGCACGTTGATACTGTCATGTGGTAAACTTACACATATCAACTTTTGAGAAACAACCTTGATTTAAGATTGGAACTGGTTTTCAAAGAGTTTTGTAATCCCAAAGAGTTGCAGAATTCTCTCAACCCACAGTGCAAAGGTAAACTGTACATGGAGTCAACTTAAACCAATACTGAGTTAATTTCTGCCTCCCTTTTTGTGCTGTGCCACTTGAGTGACCAACTGGATTCATGGAGGAAAAACAGTCACTAGCAATCTTTGGCTCATGGCCTCTGAATTTCTATTTTTAGTGAGTTTTCACTTTTTTTCTGTGGCGTCAAGGAGACAGGAGAAAGGAGCCAGCTGAGTCAGTGTGAGCCTGGTTTTCATTTGTGCTGACCTTGCATTACAGAACTCCCTCACTAGTGTCACTCACACTCCACACTGCAGGAGGGGGGAGAGTGAGGTGGAGGGAGATGGCAAGGAAAAACAAAACCATAGTACTTGTTTGGATTTCGAAATGCAATCAATTTCTGCGTTATGGAGCCAAAATAACAGGCCAGTGTTTGAACTCTGCTACATTGTTAATTAGTGAGAAATTACGAGAGTTGAAGGGAATAATTCCTCTTTAATTGCCATTTTGACGGAGTGTTTAATGCACGTTGGTTGTATGTAGTTTAAAAATAGCACCATTAATCAAGTTCTTAAATGTTAAAAAAATAAATTGTTCTCTGGAATGCAGCGCAGAGCAATCAGTCAGCAAAGCAAAGTATGAATGTATGAAAAATACATCGGACTTCTAAAAAATGCTTATTTCCCCACAACTCCTGAATGTTTCCGTGTGAGAGTGTGCAGGTGTCGAATACTCTGGTGAGAGCCCAAACATTTCAGTTTATGGTCAGTCATTCAATCTGTTGGCTTTTAGGAGGCTGAAAGTACCTCAGGCAAGACATGAAATATGAACTACATACAAATTGTTCCAAGAACTCTTTACAAATGTGCAAATGTTACAGCTATGTTGGTACTGTTGGAGGGTAAATATCAAGTAATAAACTTAACAACAATGACAGACCTGCTAAAGGCTGGGACATGCTACACAACCAAGCTACAGTATCTTAATGTTTTTGATAGACATTCAGACTTTCACATATTCCTAAGTGAAGAACGTATTAGCAGCTAATGGATCTCAACAATCTGGACAGATAAAGGTTTACATTTTAAGGTGAGATGACGTAGCTTTTGCTGAACAGCAGCCACTGGGGCCACAAATGGCAAATGCAGGATAAGGCACATTGAATGCCCCTTCACTTCCCAAGATTTCTTTGACTTAGTTGCACAAGTAGAGAAAAGTCATGAAATCATTGACTCCATAATGTCAGTTACGAAGCAATATTCATTCTCTGTTTGCCAACATTAGCAACATTGCCAATAATTGACTAATGGTTCTACTAGCCAAGTGAGGCAGATTTCATATACAAGATGACAAGCTAATTACTTGGTGATCTTGAAATAATGAACCTAAATAAATTATTAGCTATCACATCCACTCTCAGCTTCCATAATCTGACTTTTATTGCTTTTCTTGGCTGGGAGCATTTTGAATCTTGTGCTACTAACCCTGTTGTTTCTTGAACCAAGTTTACTTATTCTACTGGTAGAGGTTTCAGAGGTTTGATGTGAATTGAATGGCACATCACCAGACAGCAGAAACCCAAATACTTTTACTGATTGTGAAGAATGAAGGGCAGTAACCCATTTATTCATGATCTCATGCTCTGAGCCTGAATGGACCATTCAACACTGCACAGGTTGTGGTGTCGCCAGCCAACACATTATAGGGTGGGGAGCCCTTTCTAGTTAGTAATTCTTTATTTGCATGAATTACGGGACGTGGTTACTAAGATGGAGTTCAACGGTCGTGTGGATGGCACTCAGCTGGAAGGAACAGAGGAAAGGAGGGAAGCTGAGTGAGCTTTCGTTTGCCAGGGTTATTCAATCTTCCCTGCTCTGCAAAAGTCCTAATGGACTCCATACCTTTCTCTCCCTCATCCCTTCTCTCTGCTCCCTCTCTTCTGGTTTCTCTCTCTCTTAATCTGTGTTTCTACAGTAGGCGACTGCAGCAGGAGAGCTGGTCCTGGTCCGACTGCCTGTCAGCCTGTTAGTCACTGAGGATTGTCAGAATGTCAGCAGCAGCTTAGTCTGAGTTCACAGTAAGGTTTGGAGTCCTGACTTGCCTTTTTTCGTCATTTGATGTATCTTTCTGTGTCCCTGTGTCAGTTATGAAACCTCACCATTTCTCCATCTGCTTCTCCTTGATCTCTCCCACTGTCACAATACCATTCCCCTCTCCTGTTCTCTCCCAGCCTCAGTTCTTGCTCTCTTTGTTTGTGTCCAAGATGTGAGCCAAAGGTCTGGCAGAGATACCGAACTTAAGAAAACACTCTTGGCCCTCAATCAGGAAGGTTAAGCCGAGACCATAGGCAGTGAGGAAAAGCAACAGGACATCAAAACCACTTATTTTCAGTGCTGCAAACAAAAAGGAGCTACACAAGCCTTTAAAAGGGGAAAAATTGATTGTGGTGAAGGCAAAATATGTTTCACATTACATGTCATTATGCTGATTTATGATTGATAGATTGATAGACTGCGAGTCAAGCTTTTTCTTAGATGGAAAAATTCTATATTCTGCACCAAGCATTTTCAGCATTTTAAAACACCACTGTTGCCCATTTATTTCCCCATGGCTTTGCATATCATGTGTACACCTGATGTTTTTCCACTGTGTGTGGAGCATATCCCAAAGCTCTGTAAGGAGGTGTAGGTCGCTGACCCCTCACTGTCAAGGAAACGTCTGGCATGATCCGCTGCATATTTTTCAAATAAAAACAAGAATGGAAAGCTTTACTTGTGGGGGTTACAACCGGCATTCCATCCAGATATTTCGTCTGCTACTCACTCCTGAGCAAAATCTCACGCATGTAAACCTTCATAATGGATTCAATAAGGGCAGAGAAAATCAGTAGAGACATCCGATCTCAGAGAGTTCACTTATTGTTTTGCATTTTGGCCATGCACAGTGAAAACAACCGCAGAAATTAGTTGCTCTCCAAAGCCAGTGTTCTCTGCAAGTTCCTTTGAAATTCATTTCCCATTTTATTCTAATCTCCCACGACTGTAATCTGACACGAATTTATTCAGAGAAGCTCAAGTCATGAATAATTAGTTTCCAGTACTGAACCAGCTTGCAGTGCTGTTTTGTGGCAACTTCTATTATGATTCTTCTCTAATTATTTCATTTATTTGCTGGCGAATGTAAACAGCTCCTGTCTTTCTGAACATGTACATTTTCTGCTTGACCGGCATGTACCCATCAGCCTGATGCCTACATGTCTCTTCATGAGGCTGTGTGAAGTACAGTTGTTTTATGGCTTGGGTTATAGTCCATGTGTTCAGACACAGGAGCAGTCAAAACTTATATTACCAGAGACACAGCCAGTAGTTCACCCTGTAATCATCATAATTCGTGTGGAATAAATATTCCTTGATAACAGACCATAATGGGCATAAGGTAGAGGAACCCCTATATTGTTCTTTACTTTTATTAACTTTGAATTGCCAGTCCCTCAAGTTTAAGCCGCAGAGATGCTGCTTCACATCAAACCACATGAAGCTTAACTTTGAAACTAACTTATTTTTTATGATGATTTGCATTCAGACTTACTTTCAAATTACAGCTAAATTGGTCAGGTCTCTGTTGGAGCAGATGTTTTTTTCTCCTTTGCTTCAGTTTTTTGCACTTTATTCATGATTTCTCCCTCCTTCTCCTGTCTTTTTCCAAACCATGTCTCATATGAATTATATTCATGTGCAACTATTCTGCAGCAGAGATTTATATTCGATGGCAGCGTTCATTGCCAGTGCAGGAAGTAGGGTGATGTTCATGCAACACAGAGCAAGAGTGAGAAGGCTGCAGCACCAAAGTAACAAAGTCAGGGTGGTTTAAGTTGCCTGACCTTACATTAACCATATTTCAGGCACCATGCACATATTCAGATTTCTTTGTGATTTTGATGAACTGACCATTTTGTCTTTCACCCAAAATAACTCCAAACTCTCTAAAATGATCTAAATATAATATGTTTGAAATAAGGTATGAAAATGAAACATTAACATTTGAAATTGATTTAAAAAATACATTTACTGTAAGTTTTCCTTTAAATAGTAGGCTATATGGTGCAAGTGTCCTTTCTGTGTTAATAACAGAAACATTTATGTGGCACGTAGAAATTCAACATGTTCCTCATGTATCGAAACCAAACTTTCTCCCCCCTCACTCTGCTTGTCTTCAGACCAGAACAAATCTCAGCAAAGCTCCTGTGGCTGATTGGAGGAGAACTGCTCCATCTTTCTGTCTTCAATACGGACAAGTCTTATAGCTTTAGATGAGTCAGCCCAAAGTGGAGAAGTAAAACAGGGAATTAGGGAGTATTTACAGTGAGAGGGAGATCAGTTGTATGAAGACTTTTGGCCAAGAAGAGACGTGGATCAGGCTTATCATTGAGAAAAGCCAACTGCTTGTCATTTCAGCTTAAAGCATCGAACTGCTTAAGTACTCTAGGCATGAAAAATTTGCTCAACACTTTGTTTAGATTAAGTTGGAGAGGAAAAGTATTGCTAAGCATCATGGCTTATATCCACATTATTTGCACTTAAATAAATTGACTCCAAGTCTAGTGGGTTTGTTTTTTGACAGACACACTTATAAGCAGCAGCATCACGCTCCTTTGCAGAATGACTGAGTTGACAGCTGAGGAGACGGGGACTGATCTGACTGAGTGGCATGGCTGTGCAATACATTTTAATTTTGATCTACTGAGCAAAATCCTACTTTCATTTCTGTGGTTCAAATATTATATTATTATTTATGTGGTTTATATATACCGCACTATTCAAAACTACACAGGTTATTATGACAGTGATGGCTTATCTCCCTACAGTACATTGCAAGGCACTGAACCCAGACTAGGTCTTGCAAATATTATCAAACCATGCAGTTCTTTGAACATGTTGTTACTGTACTGATAAGACTGATGGTACACTGAAATGTGGCACCACCTTTAAGAATATTGGCATGGAATCTGAGTGGTTCAGGGTGCTCATTATATAATAAATCATTACTGTAAATGGCAGCTAAGTGTTTCTTTGAAAGGACTGAGTCACTGCAGCTGCCAGTAGTAGTACTAGTAGCTGAGTCAGGATACTGTGGCTCCTGTGTTTGATTATAACCCGGTGTCTCAGGGCTCCACATGTCTCCCAGGGTGTGTCTTACAGGCTGTTTCTGTGAAGAAAATAAGGAAAAAAAGGACGATGTTTTTTGGCCCGCATGAGTAATGAAACCACATTTCTTCTCTTTTGCACGGAAAGGAGCGAGAGAGAGAGAGAGAGGGATTGCGGCACTGCAGGGATGTAAGGCTTTGGGTTTTCCAAAAATTTGGTTTTCTGGCTGATAAAAACCTGGACTACTTTCACTGATTTATAACAGTGTTAAGCTTTGCGTGATACTTATTCCGTAGCCGTTTACTTGCTTAAAGGTCAAAAGATCCGAATGGATTGTCCCGGTCAAAGAGGGTGGCGTAGCTGCAGATAAAATGAGTCACATTTGAATGAGGTTGTTTTTTGTTTTACTCTTATAATGAATGGTCGAATTTTTGGCGTCTTAATCGATGACTACCGCAGACCACATAATAGAGATATCAGGCATAGTGAGCTGTGAATGATGAAGATTTATGGGGGTGCTGTGGATATCTTCGAGGTGTCCCCCACGGCTCCCACATTTCCTGTCATGTCCTGAAAGTAGACTCCCTCCATAACCTCAGCATGAAAGTTCATTCTCATCACTGCCACCTCCCCTACTGTGTCCTCTGCTGCTGACTCCCTTTACCTCCCCTCTCCCCAAACTCTGATAGTTATAGAGATTTAGGTGGATGCATCAGGGTATTGCACCTTTCCAAAGCCCTTTTCTATCGTACTTACAGTGCACTGTCATTTTGAATTATATCTAGTGTGGAAAAACACTTGCTGATTGAGGAAAAACAAGCACTGGCTGAGTCTGGCTGAGGGAAGCAGGGAAAAAATGTAATGTATTTTTGCAAGTCACTGTTAGTGCAACTGTGCACTCTGCTGCTGGGGATGTTTTGATCCATTATTATCTCCCTCTAATTCACTGCAGTCACTTGACTTGATTTATTTCTAAGTTTTTACATAATGAAACGTGGTATCAGTCAGTGCTTCAAGGTTTGTATTCCAACAGTGTCAGTGTGAAAGATGGCTGCACAGTAACTATTTGCCCTGGAAAAACAGAGGGGATTTGGACGTGGGCTTTGTTGGCTAAATCGTTAATAGTAAAGCATAAACATGACTTTGTGCCAGGGGAGTGGATGCACAGTGCACAGAGGTCATTGTAACTACTTTATACTTGATTAAACCATTTTGTAGGTCATGCTGACATGGAGAAAATTGGAATAATATTGATTTACTCAGTTGACAATTCTTTCTCATACGGGAAACATCACTCTTGTGAACGCCCTTATTTCCTGATAAGGCCTCACCAAATCATATTTATTTAAAGGTTTATTTAGGATATTGATTTATGGTTACATTCCTGGTCTTGAGACAGATGAAAAGTAGAACTTTTCAAATGTAAAATCCTGACCGACATTGAAAAGGTTTTGTAAATACACCAATAACTTTTGCAAATTAAAAAGTCAGAATTTGATGTTCAGATTTGTCCTGACAAAGTTGTCCGTTGATATAATCATGAAGAACAAGAAATCTGCTGCTGAGTTGAGAGGTCAGAGATTTGAATCTTAGACTCTTGTGAACTACAGGATAACATTTACTGACCCTCCATGGTGACCTGACCTATATGCCACAGAAAAATGAAGAGACAGCATGATCTTGAAAATGCATGGTCACGGCCAGGTCAGGGCACCATTTGTCTTTTGTATCGTGCAGTGTTCCCAGCTTTAGAGCAACATCCAAATTTCTCTGTGAGCCTTGTGACATTCTTTCCAGCCCTCTCTGTTAAGCAGCAGTCAAGAGACCAACAGTCAGCACATGCAGCTGCTATTTGTAGACATACAAGTAAATACACTATCTCCCCTCACATTTCAGAGGAACTACAGGGGGGATTTTTGACAGGAGGCAAGTTTCGCTCTTTCACCCCCCTCTTAGCACTGAACCTCAGTCCGCCTCTTTCACTCGCTTCTCTTGGCCCCTGCTGTGTGAGTCGTCCAGGTTGTAAAGGATACGGTTTGTGGTTGCACATAGCTCAGATGAACTGAATTCCTGGCAGCGTGGCATGTCACACGGAGGAACAGTAAGATGTCAAGGCCAGCGAGCCATGAATGAAGGAGGGAGAGAGAGGGGAAAAACATTAGCCCAAGAGATTGTGTGCTGAAATAAGATGGATGAGGTGAGAATTCCATTTCATTACAGAAGCAGGTCACCGCAAAACAGTTTAGGGTTTTGTTCTACTCTTTTGACATAAAGAATTTTCTGCTTATTATGAATTCTTTTCAACATCTGCAGGTAGTGAATGTCTAAATCAGCAGCTGTGTTTCAACATCAGGCAATTCCAGCATTTTAATCAACTGCCTCTGAGATGTACCGTAATCCCGAAGGTGTCCACTGGCTCAAATTTGTAAAGACTATAGTTTAAAGCAGTAGTTTGACATTTTGGGCTTATTTGCTTTCTTGCAGAGAGTTTGATGAGAGGATCATTACCACTCTCATATCTGTTCATTAAATGCAAGGCTACAGTCAGCAGCCATTTAGCTCAGCATAGCATAAAGACTGGAAGAAACAGTGAGCATCCACCAGTGATGTTTGCTCATGCTTCTGAAGTTCCCTGTAAATAAAATGTTGTACCCCAGTAGGTCTGCTTTACAACATACACAAGCTATAGGCCTACAGTATGTTCCTGACAATACTCTTTTCCATGAACCACTGTTGGTTCCAAAGCAAAAACACAAATGTACCCTGTATTTATTGGCACCTCAAACTGAAAAAAAAGGAACGATATATTTGCCTTGTTTTGTGATTGTCTGTACATCTCCAGTGTAGGTATAGTATATGGTAATTTGAAATAAATCATGGCAAATGTATAAAATGCTACAACTCAATGCTTTACCTTATCTTCCCCCAAACTTCCAGCTTTGCTGGTCATAGCTCATACTGTACCCCATAATATCAGAATAGGTACCCTGTACTGTTGGTTTAACTAAAGTTAGTTTAACTATATAAATGGAACTGCTAACAGAACTGAAGTCTTTGTAAGGCTCAATTTTAAAATTTGAAACCATGGCTTCTCTTTGAACACAGAAGGATGTAGTACACCACTCGTTGACACATAGAATAATTACAAACAAATTGCTGACTGCACAAATATCTCACCGCATAAACCAATCATCCCATACATACACACCTTTATTCATGATTTGATTGCTTTGAAAACTGAAAGAAGCCCTTCTCCTCACTGTACAGTGGGAGTATGTTAAGACATTTAGGTCAGCGGCCAGGTCCATGACAGCTTGGCTTTGGTATTGCAGAAGATAGCAGTTAATCATCACAGATGCAAACACATCCCTTACACAAATGCGCAAGTAAATTGGCCTCCTTGCCAAAATGGGCAAAATGATTTGGCCGTGGATGACTTCTATGACAAGCACTGCAGAACTATCTTTCTGGGTGAAAGTCAATACATTTTTTCATGTGACACAGAAAGACATCCGTCATTATTGTTAGTGTTCACTGTTACTCCCCTTAGTAATTAATATCTTGTTTTGGGTTTTGGGGATTTTGGATATTTTTTGGACAGGACAAGGTTTTCTGTGTGAATATTATTATATTTCAGTACTGAGTATATATGAAGTATGTTTAAGATGTAAATGTATATTTTCAACTATTTACTAGAATACCTGCAATGTACAAATTGTATTCTTCTTTGTGTGCTTTCAAATGCAGATTTAATTAGTATGCTGTAAATGTAGTCTAAGTGCATTTATAAGTTGAATTACATGTTACAGGTCATACTCTATATTTTAAAAATTGTCAAGGTGTAAGCTATACCTACAGTACAGTCATGCAGTCATCTTTTTGCATGATCACATTCGATCTGTAAGGCTAATGTTAAAATACCTGTGTATATATATATTGTCCAATGTCAGTTATAGTACAAATTGGATATATAAGGTGAGTTGAGTATACTTTTAAAAAAAGACCAAATCTTGTACTATTTTGGTAGCTAAAAGTAATAAAATAATATTTAACCAAATACTTAGGCACCACCTGAATTGTTGTACTTCTTAGTTTGGGTTTAGATATCTGGATTGTTGGTCCAGATCTTCCCTATGCTAACGAGCCATCTCCTCTACTAAACTACTTAACTTTTATAATGGAAGTGGAGAGAACAGCCAAAACCAAGGTTGGCATCCGACAGATTCTGACCCTTGGAAAAAAGATTGAGGATGGAGGACAATGTAATCCTCGGGGGCAGTAGACTATCGGATTTGTGAAAAATGCATGCTTGAACTTGATCCAAGTCGACCGACCTCGTGAATCGTATAGTGTGTGAAAAGAGTTGTTCGGTATGAATTCAGACACACAGCAGCAGAAGAATGACTTTATTCTTGTGCTCTTGTTTTCCACTGAATAATGGGCATATGGGAGACTGCTCACAAAAGAATAGCTTGTGCCATTAATCACTGGCTAAAAATAAAACTTACACAAGCACAACTCTAAGTGATGGAGAAGGTGACCAAAACAGTGACGCTCTGGAGAGTCGAGCCAGAGATGTTGAAAGCTTAATCATTCCCTGCCTTGTGTATGTGTGTGTGTGCCTGTGCGTGCATATGGCTATACAATGTACATTTACATACAGTAAATGTGTTTCAAAGAGACAAATTTTAGAGCGAGACTATCACTCATGGCCCAGCCTGTGTGTGTTTGGAGAACACAACAAGCGTTGATTGTACTTTATTTACAGCTGGCTATAAATACATATTCAGATCTTTTTACAGTCAACTCAAAACTGAAGGCGAGCTCTGAGGCCTGTTAAATGAATAAGAGTGGGGCCTGCCTGTCAGATGGAGGATGCAGACGGAGGACATATCATAGATACTTGTTTTCGGTGCTCTGCAAGCTGAGATCATGCAATTGGCTCGCACACTTTGTGCAGCTTGATCTCAAAGTGCATTGTGCATTTACACAAAGATAAATACTATGGTTGGTTATTTGCCTGACTTTGCTTCTCTGGGTCACATTACAGATGTGCATGTTGCAAACATCATTCTTGTCATCTAAAGCGGGGGAAAAAATAAACTGCCTCAGCATTGTAAGCTGTTACTGTAAATTATTATGTGCCAGTCCAGCAACACTGTCAACTGACCTCTCATGAACCTCACTCAGCATTGTTTAGCAGCAGCGTTGAGCCAGACATCTTATTGTTTTTGCTTTTGGGGTTTCTCTCACGCTCACCCTGTCACTGTGGAGGGTCTTTCCAGTACCACTCAGCTGACCTCACACAGCGAACTCTGGCTTTGTTATGAAGCATTATGCTCGCTGCACATCTTTGTACATCACAGGGAATACTCAAATGTCTGTGTACAAGTGCGCATATCTACGTTCTTGTAAGTGCGGGCAGGATTTGTGTGTATGTTCCTATCCATGGTTTAAAACCTTGTGTTGAAGGCCCAGAAACACAGGTTGAAGAAAACTGGAATGGGCTCAGAAACAGCGAGCAGAGCAAACACGAGTCCAAGACTTCAAGTGGAAACTATTCCAGACTAAAGTCCCATCTGCTTTTACTTTAGAGTCTGAGTCCTAAACTAAATAAAGATCCCTCCTGAACACTTTTATTGCCCTTCTCTTTCTATCCGTCCTTCCCTCTTGTCCGAGTCTTTTCTCTGTATCTCCTATACCTAGCACAGATTCTCTTTATTGTTATTTTGTGGGAGCTTCAGAGAGTTGACATAAATGTGAGTGGGCTATACTGTATTTATTCCCCCCAAATAAAACTGTCCCGTGGTGTTATGAGTTAAAATGTCCCTTGTAAAGGCCAGATCTGATCTCTCTCATATGCAACACTTGGGTTTATTTTTTATTGATGTGTACTGAAATCATTTTTACTGTCTTCTCTACTAAAATATTGTCTCTGCCTTCTTCTTGTTTTTGGTGCATATCTGATGGCCAGAGTATGTTCTTCCTGCTAAAGTTTTTTCCTATTTGGAATCAAATATAACTTGAGTGTCGCCTGTCCAACGTGAATATAAAGAAGGGGCATCCTGCTCATTAAATAATTAGCAGCAGACAACATTATTTATTGCTAATTTTCATGTGTTTATACAGTCAGTATTTGTGCATGTGTGTTTTACAGCACTAGTCATGGCCACTTGCTTTCTCTTCCTATACTAAACACTCATTGATAAATGTCATATGGTAAAAGAGAGGGAGCAATAAAGGGATGCGCTAAAAGACAGATGCCAAAAAAACACTGAGTCACAGGGAACAAAGAAAGCATGTTTTCTGGGACAAAGGCATGAAATACCATCCCTTCATTTAAGTGTCTTGAAGATCATAATTTAATTAAGTAAACTATAATTCTCTTCGCTGTTGTCTGAGGTTGCATCATATAAATGCTTTTGTCTCTGAGGCCAAGACGCCATTTATCAAAGACATATTTGTTTTTAACTTTGTGCACTTCCCAGCAGCGCAAACAACCACAGGGTAGCACAGCAGCATTAAGTATTCCAATCAATTCGACAAACAGAACTGTTGAGTACAGTCTGCACTCACAGGGCCCTACCATAATGAATAGTTACCACACTAAACCAAGGCAATCCGACTGAGTCAACACCACAATGTTGAGTCCCATCTCACTGGGATAAAAAGCACTGCAGCTCTAGTGTTGCTGGAGGTAGACCAAGAGCCGTTTGAATCCACGTTTTAAGTGTCTGTGTGTTCAATGTCAACCAAGGGAGCTCCTACACAGTGAATTATATCCATCTGCTAATGTCATTCCAGCATGCTGCCTTCCCCAGCCTCTCCCTGCATGGTATGGTTTGGATTGTCACACTCTGCAGCCAATGCAATCACTGGGCTAACTCAGAGGCATGCGCTGCAGCCCGTAGCCAACGGAGGCCATGTTTTTGTTTGTCTAAACAAACACTGTCCATTTTTGATGTTAGGTTTGTTTGAGTTTCAAATAACAGACACCAAAGAGAGGGATTGGAGTTGTTGGGCATTGAACAAAGACTTCTTCATCCGTACAAATAATTCATAAAATGAATGAAATGCTCCTTACAGTAAGTCCACACGGATCTGGAGAGGCATCTGCTGAACAAAGAGATTATGATGAATTTGTGGCCAACCGCATATCCCAAAGAGATATTTTACTGTATATTTATGGGGAGGTTTACTGATGTGCAGTCTAACTTGCTGTCTCAGGCTTGGTATTACAGGTCAGTGGAGGGCAGACTGCGCTCAGAGAGCTTCTGCCTCCTAGCTGGGTCACATGTGACCTCATGGTGCTATAGACATTGACAGGCAGAGCTCACTGCCTTCCATCTAATTCTTCCCATGGGACTCTAACCAGCCACACAGGGTGCATGAATAAGTCATGAAGTAATCTTTTTATCTGAGGTGACGCTCCTCTTTCTGATTGCTGTCCCTTTCTTTCTCTCTGCTTCTTCTTATTTAAATTCAGAAAGTGAGCCACGCTTCATTACAGCAAAAGTAGCCTGTGCATCTTTGGTTCAGGGCCAGTTTTCTTTTAAGAGATGCATGCTTGCCCTTCTCCTTCCCTCTCCGCTGTTTCTCCTTTGGGTCCTCTTGTGGTGAAGAGAGCAATGTATTCATCCATTGATTTACTTGTTTGTATGTTAGTGAGGAGGATTTCTCTGTGGGGTTCTCGGTCGGCTACAGTGAGCCCAGATCTGGCCAGCCGAGTCAGATGAAATATAAAACTTAGTCCCCTTTGAAAAACACAGAGACATGAAGTGAAGAATGATGAGTGTGGCTCAATAATCATAGGTGAAAGATCCATGCCTTGTTTGCCACTTTTTGTTCCATTTGTTCATTAAGGCGCTGCTCCATTGAATTCTGTTTAATTCTGTTTGTCGCTCTGTGTTTTATATTTCAGTCCAGGTCTTGGCCAAACCCCAGGGAACAAGATCTGCATGATGTGGGTATAGAGGTCAAAGGTCAAAATACAAAGTGCTTAAGGGGGGTGAGAAGGAGGCTTCAAGGATGATTAACTATGAGAGAAAAGAAAACAAACTAAAATGGAAACCTGATGCCCTTGGAACTAATTTATGTATAAAATGTGCAGAAAGTCAAAACGCATTTACCACCTTAAAGTTTAGAATGCAGCATGACTGAAAAGAAGAAATTCTTCCCCAGTATGCTCCTTTTTTCACATACCAGAAAAGGCCTCACACACCCGACTTTTCCTTTCACATGCTTCTCTCTTCACTCTCAGGATAATCTTTTTTTTTTTTTTACTCAACTAAGCAAAAAATCTAAGAATATCAGGACATAATGAGTGACCATAGAGAGTTTGTTAGATTAGTGTTGGCTTGGTTGAAGCCGTACATTTTGCCAAGCATAAAACAGATGCACATTCACGTTACCATCTGAATCCAGATCCTGCACCAAGCGGTTTCCACGTTCAATAAATCAACAGCTCACTGTTGGGTTTGTAACCATCTACAGCCTCTTCAGTTTGTATGAGAGAATGCAACATAAACATAAGCTGAGACAACATCAAAACCTTATCCACTTTAGAGAAAAAGTCAGAATTGGTATTTATATTGCCAGCCTTTTGAGTCATATTATGCTTTCTTGCTGTGTGATTTTATTTGTCTAAACATTTGCTGGCCTGCTGTCATTCAACAGATCAAATTCTGCATATGGTGACAAGCAACAAAACACAATTTCAGGGGAACAAGCAAGAAAATATGAGCTTGGCAGGAAGAGATATACACTCACGCAGACAGGAGGTAGTAAATCTGGGGTATAGTAAAACATGTGGAATATGCTTCTGGTGTGTGGTACGTGTGTGTGTGTGTGTGTGTGTGTGTGTGTGTGTGTGTATGCCCGTGTGTGAACACAAGTTTAAGCTGGTCACAAATCTGCCCATCCTAACATGCATTCAAAGCAAAAAGAGGACTCATCAGGCAACATCTATTTTGGGTGGAAATGTTTTGCCAAGTGTGACTCAAAAGACTCAACACAACCTGTTTTTCATATTTATGACATTCGGCCAGTTGGGAAAAGAAAACTTGTGTTGGCTGTTACTTGTGCATCACAAATGTTGTCACTTTGTGTGTATGTGTGTCTCCCGTGATGCATTTATTAAACTCCAAAACATGACACAGAGGAAGGAAAATGGATGATCTTAAAGTTTCCAACTCAAAAATGATCAACTGATGGATGATGATGTGCGAGAACAAGTGGAAAGCCCCAAGATTCTCTGCAAGAAGCATGCATCCTTTCATTTTACAAGCCCCTGTCAAGTGATAAAACTTTTCTACAGCTGATGATAATTGGTCATAAACATCCAGTCATGTATATTCAGATTTTTCCCTTTTGGCCATTTGACCCGTTTCTGAGAAGGAGAGTGAGAGGGAGAGAGAAAAGTTCATAGAGGGGGTTTGAAAAGAGGACATTGAAGTTTACTTTGAGCATCCTGGTTATAATTCAGGATTTAAAAAAACTCTTTGCTGTATCCCAATGCTGGCAGTCTAAACTTAGCTGAGCTTCAAGCAGTCAAAGGTATTAAACTGGTTCTTAAGCTTCCACAGATAGATATACAATGGTAAGACCCTTTACTGCTTTACCCTAGATATACTGTACACACTTCTTAACTGTGAAGGACAGATGTCTCAGTAACATCAGCAGCAATCGCAAGGCTAAGATGAGCAGCTTTCACAATGAGCCGTAATGAAAGGCTCTGAGACGCCATGATGCGCAGTGTTATAAGCTGCACTCACCCAGAATAAGTTGAGGCTGCTTTCTTTAACTTTTTTTTTTTCTTTAGTAGGATAAGGATTTGTATGAGAATGCGGGGATCACTCTGGTCGTATGGCTAGTTTTGATTGCTTTAATCTCTACAATTGATCCAGTGAACATGCTGTCTTTCTTTGTGGGGTTTCAGAGGATGGAGAGGAAGGGAGAAATTCTGAGAAGATCTTAAAAAAACAAGTGCACTAACTTATCAGACCTCACCAGAAAAGTGTAACACAGACAACCATAATTCAGGGTACAGTGGCAGGTAGGAGAGGATGGTTGGATGAATTTAGACACTGCCAGCAGCCCTAACTCAGACTGGAGGTCTCCAACAACCCAAAGTCACAGAATGAGGTTTGCTAATTATTGGTGTCTGTGATTAACCACAAACAACTCTAAGTTGAGTTTGCACCCGCCTAATGTCAGCAATTTTTTTTTTAAAAACAGAGTTTTTGAGTTCAATAAGAATTCAACACAGGTTTGATCAGCTGTGAATGACTATAATCACACACAAACAGTTCAGTGCAATCATCACAGCAGCTACAAAAATTCACTTCTTCTCTGGTGTCTTTTGCTCCTCTAAGTCCTCTGCTAACCCGAGTTCACAGGTTTTCATAAACTCTCAAAACACAAGGAGATTTAGTCCAGCCAGCAGAACTGAGAGAGAAATTACACCATGACCATATAAGGACATTATGTCTCCTTATCTGCAGTCTCAAATGCAGCTGCGTGTGTGTGTGTGTGTGTGTGTGTGTGTGTGTGTGTGTGTGTGTGTGCACTTGTACTTTGTAAGCACCAATTTGAGTTTTCGACCTTGAGAGTGAGGATATTTCTGGAAAGTGAGGACATTTTTGCCTGACATTTTTACTCCTTCAAAGGGCAGTTTTAGGGTTAAGAGGAGGCTCGAGGGTTAAGCTTAGAAATAGGATTATGTTTTGGTTCAGGTTGGGTTAGAGTTAGGGTTAGACACTGTGATTGTTATTGTGATGGTCCAGGTTAGGGGTTGGGGCCATGGAATGCAATATGTCAGTGAATGTTCTTACAGGTGTTTGTGAGAGTGTATTTTATGATGTGTCTGTTGTGTTTATTTTTACATAGTCTGATTGTACACTCGACAACTGACAGATTTCTGACAGTGAGAGTGTGATAAAGAGAGAGACAGTAAGTGAGACTGTGCATATAGAGAGAGGGAGTACACATACACAAGCATATGTGTATATACAATATATAATATCAGGTATTCATGGAGCTGGCTGTTCATCTAAGCAATATATTTCACCATGTACAATAAAATATCAACTTTATTTCATTTTTCTCCTGACTTGCTATTTGAAATATTGTGCCGCTTTCCCAAATAAAACTTAGGGTAAGTGCCCAAAAAGGAATCAATGAAAACTCTCAGGGTGATAAAATGTCTCAGTTTTACAATGTCACATATGGTGCTCTCTATCCAAACATGTCAGAATCGTGCTGCAATGTTCCAAAACTGCAACAATTTCTCATCCACTAGAAGCTTTTCTGGATCCTCTGCGCGCAGTTGTTTCTTAAAGGAGTCCAGGGATAAAACACGGAATAGGTTTAGAGGGAATACAGGAATGACTGGAGGGGAAATCGAGAAAGTGTAAAATCTGCAAGTGGGAGAGAAAGCAGGTGGGCTGAGCACACACGTCTGACCTGTAAAACTCACTTCGGGATAACAGCAGCCTCCTCTGCCAAATAGGAGTCACTTTCACTTCACGCTGAGGGTGGGGCGGGTCACAAATGTGCTCGCCTTCAAATTCGTCGAGAGACAGATAGACAGAAGCAGACATGGTGACATAGATATAGAGGCCAACATTTTGGAGGTGGCGGACCTCTGGAATGAGTCTGCCCCAGTGTTGGCCTCCTAATTTAATAAATTAATTTTGATGAGTAGTCTTCTGTACAGGAGAGAGGCTTAGGAAGTGGCTATTTGGGTGGCTGTGGCCCCCTGCATACCAACATTATTATAAGCTCTCTATAAATTAACCCTCTTGAGGAATTCACTTCCAGATGAGCTATTTTGTGGTCCCGCTGTCCCCCTTCACAGGTAACTGAATGAACTCTGTCAGTTTCTATGTGCTGCTGCACCAGTTCTGCCAACTTCCTGTATATTTGTAGTTTTTTGCCAGTAAAGTGATAGTGATTGACTTTTTTGCGTTTAGGTTTGTTGTTCTCTGGACTGAACAATTTCAAAACCATTAACACAGCATCCTGTGTCTGCAGATGGCTGTCAGTGCAGTCAGCTTCTCTCGCTGCGATCACTTCAACAGCAGCTAGAAGGCAGAGGTCAATGTTGCTTTAAGTATTATCATCTCCAAGATGAGGTAGATGAAATTAGGAGGAGGAACACTAGATGACGAAAGATGAGGAAAGGAAAGGAAGGAAGAGCAGGAGAGGTTATTTGCTTTTTTTGCAGGGGGGGTGGGTGGGGGTGGAAGACGTTCTTGTCATTTTAAAGAGTTTTGAGGGGATGTTTGCTCACCCTCTTAATGGCTTAAAAGGACTGGAAGCATCTATCTTTCTCTCCACGCATTTCAGGGGGGAAAGCCCAAGAGGAATGGACCCATTCTGCCCTGTGACTGATTGCACAAAGTCCAACAGATATGCCCCAGCACACATGGAAAAATACCATTATTAAAGTATATATCACAATGGAATTTCCATTACGCTGACATTAAGTGGGAATATACTCCATATTAATAAAATCCCATGGAACCAGTTTACATTTTAATGCACTCATCAGAAGTACAGGATATTGTGTTTTTACAGAACTTAACAAAACACAAGTCAGTACTCGATCTTTAGAAATATTTGTAGATAAACATCATATTCTTCTCACCATGCTGCAGAACAATGTTGAAAATTTATATGTTTGACAAAAAAAACGCAGACTGTGGGTGTATTAACTGCATAGTTTGATACAGCTACTTTACATCCATCTCTTGTGATTTTGTGTGTATGTGCATGTGGATATAAACTGTACATATTTACAGGATCATTTCATTGCTGTGAGACAAACATGTCTCTAGAGCAAGATATACTCCGAAGGGATGTCAATGTGCATGTGTTGTGAGAGTGTGTGAGAGAAAGAATGAAAGAAATGCTGTATAGAGAAAGAAAGAATAGGCCAAAAATACTGCAGATAGAAATAGATAATAAAAATAGATGTTGAGAGAGTGTGCATGCATTCCCACACATGGGCATATGCACACAAATCACCCTCTAAATCATTTACGCTAGCCGCCACTGAGTGTGACCAGTGACAGCAGTCAGTCTGCCAGGCCTCCATCACATGGAGCCTGGCACTGGGGTTGACAGCCCGTTCTGAAACATGAGGACCAAATGGACCTGGTAATCTCTCGGGGGCTGGATAGGATCTTTCTACACCTCCATGTCCCGCACATCTGGCCTGCTGCACTGCTGTTATGGATGGAGGTACAGAGGGGTGATAGAGGTGAGGGGAGGGTAACAGTGGTGTATTCTGGGGCAAGAGATGCAGTCTTACACGTTTTAGAGCAGTGCAGCTGTTCTGTGGTTTCTTGCTTTTTTCTGTGCAGCTTTTCTAAAGACTTAATAAATACGTGAAGATTAACAGGGCATATAATAAGTAGTTCATTCATCTGTCTGAAGAAAAGTAGGGTTCTTTGTCATTATTTGTGTGTATATGTATCTATGCAGTTGTATCCTTGCTTGTTAAAAGTGCCTGTAATCACATTGGGCCTGTCAGTGGTCTGTTTGACATAAATTTGGACATTATCCTTTAAGACAAATGCCCCAGTGAGGCTCATATTGTGCCGTTGCCTGGTAAACAGACACATTCTTGGCATATGGTTACATTACTTAATGCAACTTTGGATTTGACATTAAATGTGGCTACAGTGCACAAAGGAGAATATCTTTTGACTGCATGTACAGGAATAAATGTTGACTTTAAGTTTAGTTGCCACTCCTCGTCCTTGCCAAATAATTTCGAACAGTTTTAATTATTCATCTTCATGATATAGCATCAGAGCTACTCCCACTCTTGTTGAGGTCATGGATTTAGTATGTCTTTGCCTCCAAGACTGGAAAACAGATTCACACAGAACTTAAAGGTCTTATACCTCAAGTACCACAGTCCCTATCTCTACCATTGTTCGTCTGTCCTATTTCTGTATTTCCCAACAGTTCCAGCTGACCGGCGTAATGGAAAGCTCCACATTACCAGACTGGACTCAACACACAGTGCAGTCAGCCTAATGGGTCTCATAAGGCTGAATAATGTAAATGTCACAGAGGAGCTCAGACAGAGACCACAGACAAAACCAAGAGTGCCAGTGTCTGAGTGTGTCTGTGTGTGTGTGTGTGAAAGGATTGTATTAGAACAGAGCTGGTTGGTGCTGTGTTATAGAAATATTGACGTATGAGTCATGAACAAAAGGGCAATTTAACTCATTTATAATAGTAGGTTTATCATTTCTGTCACCAATGAGAGAAGCAAATGTGCTAAAGTTTCACAGCACATTTGCTTTGAAAAATACTTTTTAAGGCAAAGAACAGCATGGAATGTCTGTGAAAAAGGTGTTTCCTCTTTCATTGTTAGTGGTTGGCTGGATGTGACTGCCTCATAAACACAGTGAACGCTTGGTGTTTCTGTGGCTGCTTGTTTGATTATAGTCCATTTCCCCTCTCCCACAGCCCCACCAGGTGGCTGCCCAGCTCTCCTCTGTGAACCAAACCCACTGTGATCCTGCAGCGCTCGAACCTCCAGAAGGCCCTGAGGTTAGTTTAGGGGCTTTTTGGGCTCACTGCAAAAATTATGGGTTTGTTAGAACTGTTTCAAAAAACACTGGGACATACAAAAAGATCAAAGAGGTACCTTTAAGCTCCTTGATTTGAAAAAGGATTCATCAGAATACACAATATGTTGGAGGTCCTCTAAGCTCCTAAACATAGCATTGAAATATTGGTTTGAAAGGAACCCTCAGATTCAAGTGTTTATGAATGATCATGTAAACTGCCTTTGTTGATCAGGTCAATTTTCTTACCTCTGCACATAAATTTCATGTGAACATTTGCAAAAATGTATGTGTATGCACTTTTATTTTTTCAAAAGTTTTGTGTAGCGTTTGTGTTTGTGCCACAAATTGACCACAACTGGATATTCATATTTTTAGAGGTCTGGATGATCAATTTTGTTTTTGCTACACCATAGCCAGTTCTTATCTTGAGATGAAGCAACACTTTCTTTGCATCTAAAATATATTTCAATAGTGATTTCCTGTTTTTCTTTTTACTCTCATTGGAGATGATTCATGAACATGAGCTCACTCATCCCATAAGTAGCCTACTGGACAAATCTTTTTGAAGACAAATCACCTCTTAAGATGTCACCTCAGGAAAAACAAAGTTTACGAAAAGAATGTTGACTCTCATTAACTACTGATTAACTACAGCTGGCATAAACATTTAGAAGATGGCTCTTATTTATTTTTATTTCATATGCATTTTCCTTCTCCTTTCATGATTGGGCCTATGGATCTGCTGTTTCCTGGTGGGATTAGTGTGTTTGCTTTGATGTGGGTTGTGCCCTGCTTAGTGTGTGTGGGCAGGCCTCTTACTCCTGTGTGTGTGTGGCATGGTTGAGGTGAAGGGGTACATGCAAGCCCCCTTTTTACTCTGGCAGTGTTTAGATGAAGTGCATGACCTAAAGAGCACCATAAACCAGCAGATTCAGGAACAAATACAGCTGTAAAACACCAATCTTGGCAACTAAGGCAAACACTTCTGATCACAGCTTTGGCCACCTGTGTGTGTGTGTGTGTGTGTGTGTGTGTGTGTGTGTGTGTGTGTGTGTATGGCCCATTATGCGAATGTAAGTTGTTCATTTGTGTGGTTTTTTAACAAGCTACAGTGTGTTCTGCCAAGTACAGGTAGCTGATTACAAAAACATAATAAACTCAGGAAGCATTACTAACATCTCTGGCACACATGGGAAGATTTAATGCTTCCAACATTGCAAAAGCCTCCATATGAATTACTAATTCTTCAGTGGGAGAGACAAACTACAGAAATATCATGTCCAACATGCATCAATATTAATACTTATCATATGTTTAATTTATCAGTGTTGATAGGAAACATTATGATCAGACTGTCAGAGATTTAAAAGTAAAATGCATCCTTGGGTTAAGGCCTAAGGGTTCAGGCTAACTTTGTATACTATTTTGAGTATTAGCATTGGACAATTAACTGAAGTGAACTACTTAAAGTTTAGCACTAATATTTGACAGCCCAATAATAATTTGTTAAGGACCATAAATAGTAATTATTCTAAAGTGTTGTCCAAACTTTAGCCATTCAAATAAATATAGCGTGAAAGTTCATTCTTTACCTTGGAAACAGTAGTTTAACAAAAAATATGAACTCAAGGTCCACTTACTACCTTTATCAGAGCTTTCAACTGCATTTCACAGCGTTCCTCAGTGGATGGAGTTCGCACGGGTTGTCGTGGGAATATCTTAGTTGTCATAGTAGGTCATGTGATGGCAATTGAGCTTCTGTGTCTCCATGACAACTGAGGAAACTGTTGAGGAAGAATGTATGATGTGGTTGAAAGCTCCAGAAAAAGCTAGGATGTGGCCCTTGAGTGAAGGCTTTTTTGTCAAACATAAAAATATTGGTTAAACCATATTTAACTATATATAACCAGGAATAAAAATATGTTAATCTACAACATATGGAAAATTAATTGTGGAAACTGTTACTGTTTGAATAAAAATTCACTCACGTATCAGTGGAAACGGAAGGAAAGGATTTCCACTTTACTGGGCTCTGAAAGCTCTTATGCTAATATTAGAGCTCAACAACACACACGCTTTACAAAAACAGCAGCACGACATCCTGCAAGGGAAAAGAAAAACCTTCAACGCCAGTGACCTATAATATTTACCTAGGGTGACTCCTGAATGGCTCACTCATGGCTCCAGAGGGCCCCACAAACCTCAGGACACAGGCTGATGTTTTTGATGCTCCTGATGCAGAACAGACGAGAGCGACTTTTTGGAAAGGTTTGGTTGCTATTGAAGATTGGAACACCCTGCATTCAGTAGCTTCGTGGACAGTCAAAATATTTAAACAACGATATGACCTTAAAATACAAATGAGGAGAAAAGTGCGTTTGTGTGTGTGTGTGTGTATGTGGCTGCTTCACAGGAATCTGTCTACATGAATACAGTATCTTAGTGGAGTACATACACACACACATGCACACACACACAGAGCTTCAGTGTTAAACAACCACTGTGAGGTCAAACACTCTTTGTTTGAAAAGAGGGTGGGGTGTCTCTCCACCATGTAAACACTTCAAAGAGAGCATCAGTCTATTAGCAGCATTTCTGATTAGCTGATGAACAAAGGCAATCAAGGCTGGCGTGGTCTCTTGGAGAATATGTATCACTGTCATTTGCTCAGGGTAGTGATTGGCATGTTCATTAAGTGTCCTGTTTACAATAAGCTGAGAAGTCCACATTTGAAGCCAGCAGATGATTCTGAAAGGCTGTTAGTCATCCAGCGGATCATGAACATGATTGTTAAAGCTGCTGTAGTCATCATCATGTGGCCACATCATTTTTCCTTACAGAGATGCTATCCAAGCTGATTTGAAAAGCTTCATCAGCTTTTGAACTTTTCTTTTTGATAATGAGAGCTGAAGCATCTTGTTAGTCTGCAGTGGCTTATATGAAGTCTGCTCTTTGTGTGTGTATACATATATATATATATATATATATATACTGTATACTGTAGACGTGCTTCTTATTTGGCTTTTATTTTTGGGATCTGGCGCCATCATGAGGGCTATCAGGTATAGAATGGAACAAAAATGCTTTTTATTCAGTATTTAGTGATTGTGTTAAAGGAGCAATGGCAGACAGTAGAATAAATTTGTCTGCAAGGGTTGTGAATGTGTCTGCCTGAGACCTTTCCTAAATTTGCGTGAGTCTTAATATGAGTCAACAGGTGAGTCTGCAAACTAATGACAGAGTAAGGAATAATATGCCCTGATTCCAGTAACCAGTCGTTCTTTAGCCAAACTCATGCTTCATGTGGTCACTGACTAACTCAGAGATCAAAAACTTTCTCCACCACTCTACAACCGTGACATTTAACAGAAAAATACGTACTTACCTCCTCTGTGCTTCACACTGCTAATTCTGCATTTTCCATGGCAGCAATGGGTGGTCACACGCAACTGGGTATGTAAGTGTGATTCCCTACCAACAATTTATGTTCATGCTATCCCTAATGTTTTCTCTCAAGTGTTAATTTGCATAACGTTTGTCACAAACTGACAGTTTTCCTGTTATTTTACAGCAAGTGAGAATTTAATTGATGTATTTATTCTACATGAATATGCAATAAAATTCCTCCACATAGCACATGCTGTAGGACTGAGCACAGAAAGTAAAAAGCAGCTATGAATTATGGCCCTTGATTTGAAGTTAAGGTGGTGGAGTTTTTGGTAAAAAGAAGAGACTCTGTGAACGCAACTCACCACCTGTTTTTTCATCTTACCATCCTGTTAGAGGGATGAATTTCAAGTTAGAAGATAAACATGTTTTTCTCTAAACACACTGTCCTGCAATTGTCCTGCAATCCCTGGTTTTTGGGGTAAATCTCCAGTTTTTGGTCCTTTAGAGCCCAAGTGCAAAAGAGGATAGATGCCTTTTGTTTGGCCATTTCTTTTACCAAGGAATGTATGAATATTATTATTCATTTTTCATAATTGCTAGCCTCTGAGGTATTGTCATCTCCCTTCTCATGTGTAAAACACATGGAACTAATGTAATTGTATCATGTGTCTAGCAGAAGAGTCAATAAATACACTCAATCCATTAAATCAAGATTCACGACACAATAAAAATGAATTATAATCATAATTAGAAGAAATTGATGGGCAATCTAGAGTGGGAGTGTGACTGCTATAGGCTATAATATGGGTGGACAGCACTGTGCACACACATCTGCAGTAGCAGCAGCTGTGGCTAATTATGTTGCATGTGATTATATTGTTAACATGTCCGCAAGCTGTAAAACATTTTTGTTGCTTTTAAGTTATTTAGGATAGAAAAGAATTAGAAGTTGCCCAAAACACCACACCATGTTCGCTGGAAAAGGTAGTGACACAGACTGGCACCAAAAAACACACTGACAGCTGGAAAATTCATACTGTATTCAAGCACACTTCCATTAGTAAAACATTCCCATATGGCATTTCACGTCCCTTCCAAAATATACCACGAGAGTTTCTTTTGGCTCCCCCTTTCTTTCAGCGTCCAATCTATTCATTAATAAAACGTTCACTCTTTCCCTCGCTTTCACTTCCCACCTCCTTCCTCAGACTCTGATTGACTGCAGAAGTGGTTTGAATCTCCTCAGCCCGTCAGTGTTTGTAGGACCTCTTCCAGCACTGTTAACATTGTTCATAGTGGTTCATTCATTCTTAGAAAGTTGAGTGCAAGAAGTACATGCTGTATGTGCCTGTGCCTGTTGACTGTCATTCATTCAAACAGTCACATAGAGGCTGAATCAAACCATGATGATGCCCAGGTACATGCATGAACTGTATCATCCAAAAAGAATATCAATGTATTCACGGGCACACATAACTGCCACACTTTGTCTGTCTTTATTGGTTTTATCCCTCAACTTCTGTGAAACCATTTTAATGGCTTTGTTCTCTGGCATGAGATCCGTATTGTGACTGGGTCAAAGGTCAAAGGATTCAAATAATTTATTGGATGTCCTGTGAAGCAGTATTGATACAGAGTGGATTATCCTGGTCAAATAAAGTACATTGAACTGTTGATGCAAATGAAAAAAAAACTATGAATTTGAATTTTTCATTTACAAATAACATTAAAGGCTGTAATTAAGATGACACAGGCTCTTTATGAAAATGCTCACTGAAGGAAAAAGCCACAAGACAGGAGTGGCCCAGCACCTTTTCCCTCCTCAGGAGGTCACATACTAAAACTTACCCACAGAGGGCAGTATTGTAGCTATGTTGTGATTTCACGGCAACTTGAGGTTTGGAAGTTACAAGCAAGATAAGAAAGAGTACCACACAAGTGAAAAGTTAAGCAGCCTAAAAACTCACTGTGTCTCACTGGAGACATGTACACACAGGAGCAAGGATAAAACAGAAAACAGCTTTTATAATACAATACTTATGGGAGTCCTGTTTAATGTGTTAAAATAATTATTATCATGGTGTAGTATAATAATAATAATATTATCTAATAATTGAAAGAATATGTGTAAAAGCATTTCTCTTGCATGCCCCCACTACACTGGCTGTTCCATTGTATCAAGCTACTGTATGTTAATTATAGGCTGACTGTTTGGGGTGGGATGGGGCGTGGTACATGTTTGTTCCCATACAACAGGTATTCTCTGTTTCGCACAACTAATCATCCTTTATCTGTGTGAAGAGAAGACAGTATAGCACTTTGCTGTTGCAACATGCATTTAGGCCTTTTCAAGAGACCTGCAAATATACCAAAGGGCTTAGGTTAAAAAAATCCTTGATGGACACTAAAAAGCAGTACTCTGCAGACTAACTTTACATATAATAATTAATTAAACAATTAAGTTGCTGAATAATACTATAATTACGCCACCTTAGTAACTAAATATATTCGCAACTCCATACATTTCTTTTACAGTTCTGTATCTCACAGAGGAACCTTGCCATATTAGTATGCTGGTGATTTATTTTCTCATAAAAACTGTGATATCATGTTGAATTCATACCACACGTAACCATTTTTAAATGGCTGTTACTGTAAGGCACGGAACAGGAATTGTGCCCCAATTATATGATCAAAATGACTTTACAGTTGCAGCCACAGGATGTAGGGTTTTCTGGAATAATTCCAACCATTGGATTCACAGTGGCCATAAACCCTCGCATTTAACGACCCTAAACAACTGTTACCTGAGTTAATGCACAGCCATCAACACATCGCTGAAAAGTGCACACATCACCTGCAGGATACTCCCAAAGATGGGTTGTAGCCGAGTGAAGGAAAAATTAAGAACTCTCACTCCATTCCAATTTCCAGGTACACTTCCGAAGTGTGATGGGGAAATGCGCTCAGAGTCTGCTGTCTATACATTTTGTCAGAAGCATAAAACAGGAAAAATAATATTAGCACATTTACAAATATATAAAAATACTAAAAATGACTTAATGTTTCACGTTGCTTCATAATGGTGAAGGTTAGCACCAGGTAGAACCATGGCAGTGTTTTGCCTTTGTAAAGAGTAAACCCTCTTCTCATAAATAGACGTTCTTTGGATCGGAGAGAGTCTGGAAAATGAATTCCACGGTGTCGTCAGTTCCGTAAAGCGGTCCTCCTGGCTTCATTAAAAAAAGAAGATAGAGGATTATTTACGGAGAGTCAGAAGACGAACGCAGCTAGTACAACACTTTACCTGGCTATGTCATTAAAATATTCTTAAACAAGAGCACTGCATTGTTTTCCACGGGCAGTTTTTTCCTTGGACTGACAAAAGACACATCAGTCTCCTCTAAGCCGCGCATGAACTGGGATGCGCTGCAGCTAGCCTGTTATTAGCTTGCTCGCTAGCTTCCCGAACAGCTCTGTTTTTACGACGGGACCAAGCACACCGTAAGTCAAACCGTTTGAAAACGACGATATTGCTTTTTGTCTGGGTTTGGGGTCTTACGTTTCTGCCATTGTGAACCAGCCAGCTTTGCACAGTGAACTCACTGGGTACCATGTTTAACCAGCTTCCGCACTCAGCATGTGTGAACTAGAAGCAGGCCTTTCTAGAAAGCCTGAAAAACTGCTTGAATATATTACACATTCTCAACAAATAGCGATTATGATCGGTTATTATGTCCAGCCTTGAGTAAACCCCCTACTGTGTTGGGCAGATTGAACCCACCGGGGGCCTGCATCTAGCGTTACCTGCCGGAGAGAGAACAGCTGTACACCTGTGCTGGTGCACCTGTTATGGCTCCCAGGATTTTTGATCGTGCGATTGATTTCAAGTCAAACGTTCCAGTCTCTCACTATAAAAGTAAACTATTACTCACGTTATCTTACGTTAGTAATAATGATACATAATATAGTACATTGTCTCTATAGTAGCGCATTTAGTGCTGCTAAAGGGATATTTCAAGTTATTTTGGAAGCTGCCCATTCCTAATAATAGACTGTCAATAACTTAATTTTAAGTTAATGTCCGAGCTTACCCTGTTGCTATTTCACATTGATTCAGCTTGGCCTAAGTGACTTGACTGAGAGACAAAACATTAAGAACTAAAGACTGTAGCTAGATCACGACCTAGCCTATTTCAGATTTAGATGTTATGCAAAGCACAGAGACTACTTGGTTGTTCAGTCTATGAAGCCTTAGTCTCTGTTAAAAAGCTTAGCTGAGTGTCTCATATGGCAAGTGTAGCATCTCAGTTCAATATACAAACTTTCCTTTGGATTTCCAGTATAACGCCTTACAGGTTAAATCAGTTTGGGTTAATGTGAACAACTGATATAGAGAATATATCAAGCCTGAAAGAGAGAAGCTGTCAAGCCAAAGCTCTGACACAGGGTGCAGTAAGCTCTCTTAGTGTTTGAGTGTTTTTGTGTTGAGTATTGTTGGGCAAGAGAAGCACAACTTCTAATGTCTAAAGTCAACAGAGATGTGTCATTCCTCAGGAAATGGACTGGGCATGGCCAAGTTTACATTTGTAATGGGAAGCCCACGTAGGCGAGGTCAGAGCAAATGTAAACAAGTGTTACTCTTCAAACTACATCTGTGATGTTGTTGCCAGCAAGAGATCTGACTGCAGTAAACCTGCCATATAGTTATGTTAAAGTTACAGTCAGCCACATGGTAGCAAATCTCACAAGGACACAAAGCTCGTTTTTTAACTCAAATTTTTGCCTTAGTGTACTTCCATAATACACATTTACCATACACTCAGTATTAGTTATATGCTGCATATGAGTTATGGCCTGCAAATCCTGCCAGGTTTCCTGCTTTCAGCGGTGCTATAAAGTAATTCAAAGGAATGTGAGGTTACACATCAAATAAGTTTAAAAGCATAATGTACTGTAGTCATGTTTAATCTGTTATCAGCATCTAGGCCTAACCATCAGTTAGAAACATAATATTCAGAATTACATTGTGAGACATTTGTTGATATGAATGATATATGAATATTATACACTTTTTACAGCCAGTTGCCAGTTCTTTGGTTCATCGTTTAGCAACCAGTTACGTACGTGTGCAAGCATATTACTTTTTAGCCTCACTTTCACTTAGTAGCAGCTGATTGTTCTCCATCTTAAATTGTAAGATAAAATCAACATACATTACTCACAACTTGCGTTTCCAGGTCTTTTCTATTGGCCTAAAGAACAAAAGCCACAAAACACCCACAGGTGCATAATGAATCACCTACTGTTTTATTGCCTGTTGTATATCTGTCTTTGTAGAGCTACTGTACATGCTGGAGTTTATCCAGGTGTGACGTTTACCTGTTTAACCGACACCCTGCTCTGCAATGTGAAAACCATGATTAGCGTTCTTTCACATCTGTAGGCCTTCAAATTGGCCTTAATTCTGCACCATCATCTGGCCTTATCTCACACACACACACAGCATACCCAGACCCCTCATTAGTGTTTATGAAAGTGAATTTATTACTCCCGTCCCAGCCAAAAGTAGGAGCTATATTATTCCTTGTCCAGAATTTGTTTTGCAAATGTTATTATGCATATGTAATTGTACAACTTGAAGGTGTGGCTATGTGTAGCAGGTCAGTTTGTTCTATTAGAATGACTATACTATGTACCCCTGTAGTATGGGTTTTTAGGCAGTGGGCGCTGCTAATATACGGTCCTGTAATTGAGCTGTAGAGTGGAGTGGCCACTTCAAGAAGACAGCTCATTGTATCCCTGTGCGTGGGGCTTTTATAGGTGTGTTGTTTTTATGCCGAACGGTAGCCTCGCTCTTTGAAACCCACCTCCCCACTTGTTTGTGGCAATTATATTCCCATCTGCCTAATGATTTGGCTGTTTTCATTACGCTCTTTGGTCTCTCCTCTTCAAAGCCGCATTTAGGCCTAGCTCTTTTTCCATCTCTGCCTTTTTCACTTTATTTTACATACAGTAGTTTGTTGTATCCACACTTTATCTCTCTCTCTCCTTTTTTTGCAGACATAGTGCATTATGACAGACAGCATTATGAGTAAAGCTGCCACAATGGAGATTCCTATCAACAGTAATGGTGACACAGGGACACTACCAGAAGATGATAGCCTTGAACAGGTGGGTCACAGCTCCTGTATCAGTTGACGGTCTACTGTGTGTAACATTTTGAGACCACCCTGTGTAGTTGTTGTTTATCCATTGAAAGCTTTTATACAAGGAAACAAATGTACAGACTGTTAGTGCTTACCCACTTGCGACAAGCTGACAAAAGACAGTTTGCACACTCAAAATCAAACTGCAGCAGACAGAAGAGAGTACAGAGAATACAGAGTTGTTTATTTTCTTACTCATTTACTTGAAATATCTTGTTGTGTACTATATAAAGGAAAAGCGCTCGTACTGCTAGGCCATTGTTGGCCCTTTACAGCTGTTTCTTGACTTTGAGACTGTTGCATAAAAGTGTTCTTAGAGCTGTGGCGATGTGATTTTCCAGTCTGAAAATTATGTTATATATTAATTTGTAGTTAGTTTTGTT
>LKNJ01001516.1:0-89138 GCA_002120245.1 Maccullochella peelii | reverse complement strand
CAAACCAAATCTGCCAGTTCTGGGGTGGTAACACATTAAGCTGGCAGTAAGAGAGCCAAAAAGTCTCCTCCTGTTTGAACGCTTAACTAAAGCATCTGTGCAGTCAGACATATTTCTGTTTGATGTAGTAGCAGGTGTTTACTACCTCCCACACTTTCTTTGATCAGGTTTGGAAATTGATCCGAGTGTTAAGTGAAGAAATACAGAATACCTGTATACTACAGTTTACATTTCACACACTAATAATGCTGTGAGAGATTATTTGCATGAGCTCATGCATCCCCCATGGTTGGCTCATGTGTAGTCTGTCACCAGCTTTTTTTTAAAGTTTGACAGGATGTTAGGACATTTGATATTCTTAAATGCACCCAACTGCAGATGACATGGATAACACAAAAGAACACAGCTGTATGATAATAGTTAGATATTTGACTAACTTTTCTTATTTCGTATTCGTATTAATTTCTGACTATTTAGCTTTAGTAGTTTGTCATTCACATATTAAAAACTGGCATTTCCTATTTGTATATTAATAGAATAGTCAAAATGATGTCATGCCTTTATTTAAATCTACAAATCCATATCCAAATGCATTTTGAAAATAATGTCACTAATCACTATCACAATAATCACTAATCTGGTGCAGCCCAACAGATTATTTTGCATGTCTTGTTTACATCAAATATTATGTGAAATGTGTGAGACTTCTTATTTCAGAAAAGAGCACAATTTGTATTGGACAGAGTTTGTCCTGTGCTTTTTAGTTTATAGACCACCTCACACTGAAGACTCTTCTGGTCAGATCTCTTCTCAATCTTTGTGACTTTAAACACCTCGTAAGGAGGAATCAGTACTTCTCTCTCCAACTCTCCAAGCTTAGAGTACAGAGAGATGTCTGCTCCGAAGCATGTGACAATCTCAAAGCATGACTTGTCTCCAAATCTTTCAGGGTTGGGGTACCAACCCATTGAGCTGGAGGTGAAAGAGCCAAAGCGAATCACTTTGTTGAGAACATTTTGGCTAAAGTAGCTGTTGACTCTACGGTAGCCAGTGAGACATCGTTCTGCTTCAGGTTTGCGAGCTTTGAGAGTTTGAAGGGCGTCAGTCAGGAAAAAGTGAAGTGTGTGATACCTGAATGTGGTCTTGTACTGAAGTTTTTGGGTTCGAACTGCATTATTGAAATCAAGATAGAGTTTTGGTTTGTTGAGGGTATAAGCATAAATAGCCATGATCTGTTCTTTCCCCAGGGAGGTGGAAGGCCGCTTTCCCTTTTTTTTCCATTTTCTGTTGTAGTATTTTTCTGCTTCGCCCCAGGCCAGGGTAAAATTTGTGTCTCGGTTTTTCTCATTCGCCAGGTACTCCTTCTTCACTCTGTACTCCATCTTGTCTTTGCAGCCAGTGTACATGTCATCAACAGCATTTGGAGCCAAATCCAGTGGAGCTTGACCTTTTAACCCAGGTTCTGCAGAGCTCTGAAAAATAATAGAAACAACGAGCAAAACAAATAATCTTGCCTACAGACGTCAGTACGCAGCAGTCACACTTCAGCAAGCCGCCACACAGCTTAAACACTACCTTTGCAATTCCTATAGAGGCTCCATATGTCATTAGCACTGCTGCCCAAACTGCCATTATTGCCATCTTCCACCAGCATAGAAACCTGCACACAAAAATACCTCTTTCAGTAAACACTATTTTGGTACTTGGTATTTTATTTAAATCTGCTGCCTGTTGAAGTGGACTCCTTAATATTTGTTTTGAATCTAGATCAAACAGGGTAGAAATGAAGACTTTTATTCACTTACCACAGTTCAGTTCTTATATGGTGTAGTGCTACTTTGGTGACTTGTGGCTCAGCTGTTAATCTGAGCTCCTGCTTGTCTTTCACCAGCTGCAGGCCATTCCAATCAGGGGTGGGACCTTCACGATCAAGTCCTTCTTCTTTGATTGTAATGAATTATATGGGCCTGTGCATCTGGGTGCAGTTGTACCTACAAGTAACTCTCAAATTACCATTAAGAACAGGTAAACATTAAAGTCAGCCTCATAGAAATAATAGGTATATATGCTGGGTAGTTTGTTTAGACCCACAGTGACCTTTGACAAACCTACTGTAGTGTCCTTTATCGTTTTAGCATTTGAAAATGTTGCTAATTTTTTCAACACGAGCATAATCAGTTTGTTTATTTATTTATTTTTGTAGTCCAATATGTGATAATACACATGATGAAGGGATAACAGGGCTTTACGTGCTGCACAATACAGAGGCAGTGCAGGACATGAAACAATAGCACAAAATATTATGTATCTGTTCATTAATGACATTTTTTTTAAAAAGCGTGAATTACACTGATACATTATTGCCAGAGGATAAATTATTATATCACACTGTATACATTGGGGTAGTTAGTGTATACATGTTGAAATTGTACTACTAATGGTGTTACTTTTTATACCATAAAGCCCATTTGTCCAGGCAGTGTGTTCAAGAATACAATTAAATTACAGTTTTTACAAAATTTTTTGTTACAACTATATTTCAGAAACACATGTCTTTTTAGATATTTTTCAATAAAGAGGTAAAAATACTTTGTTTTCCATGTTGGAAATGGCTCTCCAGTCCTGATAAAAAAAGTACCAATAAAACCATATAGTGTTAGGGTGTGAACAGCCAACTTGTGTCTACTTGAAATTTGTCAAGCTGCAAATTTAAACAATCAAGTAAAGATTGTTGAAAAATATTTTTGTTGGGATTTTATGTACTCCTACTGGTACCTTCAAGTAACCACTAAATATGAGTTTTTTCAGGTAAATTACCCAATTTTTATGTCAATAATCAACAAAATAACTATTTGTGAGTTGCTTGGTATTTATTGTGCCTCTTTATTGTGTGTCCTCTGCTAACAATGACAATGACATTTACAACAAAATAAAGTGTCTCATTAACACACCCTTGCCCTTCAGATCATTGACTAACTCTCAACATCACCATAATAATCATCAGCACCAGCAGAGCACCCAGCACTGCAGCCACAAAATACTTTTGCCTGCGTTTTACAAGGACTAAAGAAGTTATAATCAACAGCATCATGCATGCTAACATCATCCCAACACTGTTTGTTTGCCATTGTGTTGAAACGGCTCCAAAATATCTTTTTATTTGCCTTTCATTCAATTTACAATTTAAATCTCTCCTTGGTATTTGGGTGCTCTGTAGCTTGTAGACCACACTGCACCATGGGTCATTTGTCAGGACATCAGTGATTTTGAAGACCTCATAGGGAGGAATCAACACTTGTCCCATTTTTTTTATAGCAGAGTAATATGTTATATCAGCACCAAAGCATGAGTGGATCTCAAAACAAGACACATTGCCATTAAAATCAAATGACTGCTTGCTTGAAACTACCCAGGTGAAAGCACCAAAACGCATGTTTGTGTTGATGACATTGTGGTTGAACTGTTTCCATGTCCTGAGATAGGTGGTTCTGCACGATGTCTGATTGTGACGCAGAACTTGAATGGCATCAGTCAGGTAGAAGTAGAAATAGTGGAACTTAAACCCGTGTGTGCTGTACTTGTGTTTCCCTGTTTTCACTGCTTTGTTGAAATCTTGTTGGATATTTTTCACTTTTGTGTACATGTACATAACTATAGCATGTTCTTCTTGCAGGGGCTTGTGCGCAGGTTTCTTTGCATTTCTTTCAGCTGAAGCCCAGGCAAAACTGAATTTTCTGTTGAAGTGCCATTCAAACACACCAAACAGGTCGATCATAGAGGCGGCTTCAGTTCGGCATCCATCATACATGTCATCAATGGAATCTGTTGCCATATCCAGAGGTAAAGCACCAGTCTTAGTTTTCTGCAGTGACAGATAAGAAACAGCTACAGTGAATATTCAGTGTAAATTGGCTGAACAGAATTCTAATTGTGATGACTGACTAAATCATTTTCCTGTTCTTCCTGACACAAATAACAGGAAACTATACATGTTTTTGGTGCATGTAAAAGAAAGAACTGTCATCCCACCTCAGCAGGTTTCTGAGGCCACCAGAGTAGTAGAAATGGGTCATGACACAATAGGAGCACAACCACCAACAACACACAAAGGGTTGCCCAGTTTCTCAGTGACTTCAGCTCACACTCTGGTCCTTTGCCAAACTTCATATCTGAATGAAAAGAAAAATACCTCTTATAACTAAAAGTGGCTCTAAAACTCTTTAAACATCATGAATATGCATCAGACTTTGCATTATCAGCCTAGTGGCTCATATGTAACAGATCAACAACCATAGTCAGGAGTCCCACAATATTTCCTTGTAGTCTGATCTATCAATAAACATCCTCATATTCTCACAACAACATATGAAATCTGATGTTTTTGGCTTACCTTTCCCCTGAAAAGTGTTTTCAACAGCAGCATGATAATCCTTTGAGGACAGAAGTCTCAGAAATGTGGAGAGTGTGGACGCAGAGTTGAAGTTCCAGCTCACAGGATTTACAGGTACAACCACACAGCACAGACATTCTTCAATACCTTTGCCCAAAGACACCAGCTCTTATGGATCTTATCTTGCATGTGATGTTTAAACAGTATTTAGTGTTTGATGAGAAACCACTTAACAAAATAAACTGTTCTTACATCTTTATTTTTAATGCTATTTCTTTTTATGTGTATGTATGTATGTATTCATCAAGAGTAAATGAAACACTTTCTCCACACTGGCTCTTTCATTTCTCTGTTTGCATTGTCAGAGGGAGGTTCCACATGTCATAACACTAGTAAATCCGGTTTAGTAGCCTGCTCAGATAAAAATTAACAAAGGTAAGTCATCGGGTTGCAAAACACAGAAGGCGCAGACAAACACAGAAACATTTTTCACTCTGGAAAAGGTTATATAATCATCATCTTCTCCGATACAAGACAAAACTTCACCACAGTGCTGCTCACGATGTGGTAAGTTTAAAAAAAGAAGTAATATTCTCAAAACTGCAAGTTTTTTCAAAATGTATTTTTCTTACCAATTTTTTGTATTTAGATCACCTGAATTTACGGTTTTACTTGATAGGCTGTGATGAATTTGAAAGGGAGAGTCACAAGATTAAATGAGCCACACCTGGTCAGGTAGATACAGAGACATGTGACTCATTTGTTATCAGGAGGGTCAAAAACATGCAAAACACTTATGACACTGATTCCAGGAAAGACGATATGAAAAACTTGTGATGACACGATCTCAGTTCCTCTGAATTAAATGACAGTTTTCCTCTGTTGCAGATGCACTATGCCTTCCTGGGAGAGGCAAGCATGGCAGAGAAAAACCTTATCTGCATGTGCCATTACTTCTTTTGTTCTTTTCATGGGACTGCTGATGTTTGTTGTCTTATATCTGACACACAGCTGGCAGGATATTGTTGGAGAGGTATTTAACACTTATTATTTAACACTATATATTTGACATAAAAAGCGGACCAATCTAGAGGACCATAATATTAAAGGAGTTACTGTGATCACATTGTCCGTACTATTAAAGTAACCACTATCTGTAATTGTTTTTTAAGGAAGAATAGAGATGTATACTGTGCAAAAGAGGTTCCAGCTTACTGTAATACTGTTCATTTAGTGTATGTTTCCATCTACTGGATAAGTACTGAACAACATGTTTCTCCTCATTTCAGCATTCTATTCAGGATCTGACCAATGACCAGAATGATGACATATATGACGACTGCAGATCCAAAGCTACAGTCGTGACTGATGAAGCCATAATCCAGAAATGGGACACCAGTACAAACTTCAGTCAAGCCTGGAGCAATGCAGAGAAAAAAGCTAGAGAGCCTGCACACAACTACATGGAGAAACATCATTCGATTGCCATATATATGTACACAAATATTTTGCTGCAACCTGTCAAGCAAGACATTGGGACTGCAGAAAGAACTGGAAAACAGCTAAGGGAGACATTTGAGTCCCGCTCCCTTTATTTTTCTCTAAGTGAAGCCATTCAGATTCTGAAGCACAGTCAGGTGACATGTCTTAGTACAAATTACAGAACAGAGACACTTTTAAATCTGAACATCTCTAACAAACTGATTCGATTCGACACCTTCATATTAGGTTCTGATGGGTGGAACTTCACAAGGAATGCTTCGTGTTTTGAAGTACACACATGTTTTGGTGCTGACGTAACACAGTACTCAGCCTTGAAACAAAACAGCCAGGTGCTGATTCCTCCCTATGAGGTTTTCAAAGTCACTGATATGGAGACAGATTCACAGAGGTGTAAAGTCATCTACAGACTGAAGAGTAACCTGAACTGTGTTTATGATAGAGAGAGCAATACGTTGCATCCAATATCTGCATTACCAGTGGTTGGATTTTGGCTAATTTTTACTATCACGTGTGTGATTATTGTATCTCTTTTGCTACCCTTTGTCATTGTGAAGGTCTTAGAAAACCATAAGAAAACTGCTGTTTACAGTGCTTCATCTTTACATAACAATACTTATCCTGCTAGAGTTGTCATTTAAAGGGCAAGGTTTAATTTTAAATAATGTCAAAATGTCTGCCTCTCGGTCCCTCTCTCCACTCTCCCAGGCCCCTTCAACGTTATTCTTTACCTGTCCACCGGATACCCTCAGACTTTTCCATTTCAGATCCTGCCACTTCCATCTTCCCTGCAATCACCTCATTCCCCTCACCTGAGCTTCCCCGCCCATTTCCCCACCTGCACGTCATCCCCTCATCAGCCACTCTCTACATATACCGGTCTACTTATTTTGTTCCTCTTTCAGTTTGTCCTAGTTACAACCGCATATTATGGATATATGTTATTGCTGTCATCCAGCCACTGGTGCCTCCTCTGTCTGCACTTGGGTCTTCCCCGTTGCCACTCTCCTGTACAACTGTGACAAATAAAGATGACCTTTACAATTGGCAGCAATCACATTGTGGCCTGGAGTAGATGGACATTTCTCTATTATAAAACTAATAAAATAATTTCATGATTTAATATTTACAAATACTGTTGGTCATTATCTTATTACTGAAGTCCACATCTCAGAACTGTTCATAACTGCTTGAGACTCACAAAGCAGTGTTATACTGTGCTGTTGTTGACCTGCAATCTTACTAGACATTAACAATCTTAAGTTTGATCTTGTTAACTACAGACGGTGAGAAATACCTAGCAATAAAAAAAGAATCAGCAAATTTAACATTGAAAACATTAGATGAGTTAGTCCTACATTTGTTTGTATAAAGCATAAATAGAACTGGAAAGATAGCATTCCCTTGTGGGGCCCCAGTGTGAGTAATAACAGGGGAGGACAGTGCAGTATTTATTCTAACACACTGTTATCTATCAGTCGAAAAGGACTCCACCCATCTGATGATTCTACAATTCACCTCTAGCTGTAACAGCCTTTCCATTGAAATATGTTCAAATAGTCCATAAACATAAAATTTTGGTTGATGAAGATGACAATCTATGCAATATACAAAATATGCAATATACAAAAAAGCATCTTCTGTGCTCCTCCGCCTTCTGTATGCAAATTGCAGCCGGTCAAGTTTGTTTTGCACCTCAGTGAGAACACGGTCTAAAATCTCTGAAGACTCTTCATTACAGTAGATGTAATCTACTGTATCATTTAAGACCAGTGGTTTTGATGTTTTAGGAGCAGGTACTATAAGTGAAGATTTACATGGCCCTGGGAACATAATGTGTATACTATGTACATTTGAAACAAATTACTGTTAATAAAACTAAGCTCTTCCCCACACTGCTTCAGTACCCTACCAATTAATCTATCAGGTCCAGCTACCTTTCAAATGATTTCTTCTGTTTCTGTCCTATCATTGTGTACACTCCCTAGCATGCCTGCCTTAAGTTGTTATCCAGCTGTTGTTGTTATCTTATGTTAACACCTAACAACAATTTTCCCTAATTTCCTTTTTTAAAACTCTAACCTGTGTACTATCAACCTTCTGAAAGGCTTGTTTTTTCTTCTTTAGTGCTGCTTTCAGTTCTCTTAATCCATTTCGGTGGTATAACATTGTCCACACAAAAGTGTATATAACCTACAAAGTCTGTTACCACTATTGAGGTCATCCAAGTTCTCACTGGTATCTATGAAGATGTCTCATGATGTCCTGTCAAAATATTCTCTAAGACAATCCACTGATTCATCGTTCCATATCTGAATGGTTCATGTGTTATGGAACAGCCAGTGAAATCCCTCAGTACAAATTTAGGGGCATCAGGGGCAATGTTTCCTAACCTGACCACAGTATCATATATTACATCTGCACCAGCCCGGGCGTTCACCAGTTGGACCATGCCACTGTTGTTTAGCATAAGCAGAATTAGATATGTAAGTATAATATGATGCTCTTTGGGTGAGAGTAGGATTTAAAGGCAGCACAGTCTGATACCTACTGCAGAGCCTAATGATGAGTCAAAACATCATTGAACATGAATACTGGGCTCCAATAGGAATGCTTACCCGACTTTTGGTGCATTTTACTGTGTATTGATAACTGAGGAATGTTACTTTACAAGCTAATCTCTTTCACAATCATACACAAACATTCCTCTCCAAAATGTCACAATCACTTATTGGTGTAGTAGGACACAGTTGAAAAATTCAGCTCCTTTTAAAATGTCAACAACCTCATTGAGTAAGTGAAGAGGTGAAAGTATGCCAGCGACTTCAGCGCCCTGTCTATGAAGAGAGGATAGTTTATCTTCTTGACTGTGTTGTTTTAGTTTGTGCACAATGACTCACACATACTGAATATATAAAACAAAGTTAGACACAAAATATACTGTTGCGCAGGATTATGGAGGTTGACACTGTGGCACCACGCAGACAAGATTCTTACCTTCAATCCACCAGAGTTGCTACTGTGCACATACTGTATATGGGTAAAAGTTGGAGTTCCTATTGGGAGACATCCTAATCAGATGAACATAGGACTGACATGTCACTACCATCATGAGACAGAATGAAAAAGAAAAAAAAGACGCTATTGTAACAGTTAGGTGTAAGGTCAGCATGGCTGCCGTTTGTATCATCTCCTCAAGGCTGTCCTCATTTGTAAATCCCCATGTCAGAAGGGAGTGCCTTAATGGGAGAGGCTAGAGGAGGGGGAATGCAATTTACTGAGTACTGTATGTATCAGCAAGGGAGGGTCTGTCTGTTTGTGCAAGATTTCTAAATATAGTGTGTGTGTGTGTGTGTGTGTGTGTGTGTGTGTGTGTGTGTGTGTGTGTGAGCGAGAGAGAGAGAGAGGTTACTCATGACTGGTATTGAAATAGTTACATCATGGTAACTCCCCTTTGAATCACAAATTTGTTGGAGTACAGATTATCCAAACAAGATACAACAACTTAATTTGTGAGCTTTAGAGGTGTTGGTAGACATGTTTTTGAACTTTGGAAAAAACCAGGCTAGCTGCACCCCCCTGCTTCCAGTCTTTATGCTAAGCTAGGCTAAACATGCCCTGACTCTGGCTCCATACTTGATGCACAGACATGTTGAACTATTCCTTTAACTGGAAACAGATTGCCCATATATGTGAACGGTTTGTCAATATGTTTCTTCCATGTGATAGACTGGCAACCTGTGCAGGCTGTATTGCTCGGATGGATGGATGTTGTCAAATGGATCTGGGGTTGATTAAAAAAAAAAGTATTATATACAATAAAAATCACTCACACAGTGCTCTCAAACTCATGTACACATGCCAAAAAAAACACACAGGAGTTTTTCCTGAGTACTGAGTGATTCATCAGCTGAATTACTCAAGACAGATGCAAAGAGGAATAACAAGAATAAAAGAAAGGAATGAGGGCACACACTCACTGTCTCTCAGCACACACACTCACACACACTCCTAAAGTTTACAGATAACACAGGAAACGCATAGGTCTACACACAGTATAATCTACCTGAGCGTAAACATGCAATGCTGACATAGTAAGACTGAAGCGGTGCCAACATCTGAATAAGGCTGGACTGCTAAAGAGCAGAGTACACACAGGTAAGAGTGTGTAAAATGTATTTGTATCTTCTGTATATTAACTGTATTAGTATTGATCTTTTACATATTGTACCATTTGTAATTGTTTTAATTATCTTAAGTTTTTAGTGCCATAATAAGTTTTTCATAAAGCATTTTTCTATATAAATTAAGAGGTTGCTGTCTTTCAGATTAGGTCAAACATTGATTCAAGAATATTTAAGTAGCACATGAGATGTTGTTGCTCTTATTTTCTTGGGGATTATGTTGAAACTTTAGAGGTGGAGATTTTCATATTTGACTAAACAATATTTGCTGGATCTATGCCTACCCTGAAACCTCACAAGCAAGTGTACAAGCATTTAAAAATCCAATGATAAAACCATGTTCTCTTAAAAAAAATTCATTTTAATATAATCTCATGATAGTGTGTAGCACTAATGCTATCTATTTGTTTAATGTTATTATTGTATTTGTTGTAAAAAAAATTTAAACTTCTCCTTCCAGCTTTCTGTGCTGATTTTGTCTTTCCCTTTGTTCCTCAGGTGTTTTCACTTGTCACTTGTTGCTTCATTACACCTGGTTCACTTCCAGTAACCTCTCTGTGCTTGACCACATTGTTTTCAGTTTGTGCCAACCCATTGTGAATTACTGCACACAGTGGGGGAGATAGTCTACCAAAATCCCCCTGTCTCTGTTCAGTAGATTTTTGGACATACTAACACAAAACGTGAGAACTAGTGAAGGAAAGAGTGGAAAACAGGCAGAGAGAGGAGTTAGAGGTTTAGAGATATCCATCCAGATTTCTTCTTCCAACTTCATTGTCCTCGTCCTCCGTCATGGCTGCCAGACAGACATCCATGTTCCTGGTGGCGGTGGTCATCTCCCTGCCAGGCCTCATTCACAGCTTCCAACCACTCTTCTCATTTGGTGGGAATTCCACCACTCACCGTGACATCACACAAAGGGCGGTCCTCAGAAAGACAGCTGAGGTCTGCCGAGACATTGCTGCCTCTGAGGGACGGGACTTCAGCCTGACTGTGAGTTGGAAAGTCACGCTGAAACCCAGAGACTGGGAGAACTGTGGTGCATTCAAATACCTTGATTATATTTTATGTTTTGTATTTATTTCTATTATGTGACATGAGGCCAATTTTTCCACACTATAATTCTTTTGCAGTATATTTCTACAATGTCTCCCCAGAAGCTGGGGCAATCAAGCATGCAGTCTTGCTGAAGGAAGTTAGGGTCAACTCCTTGGACATGATGATGGCAAATTATGAATAAATAGATTTCTTCTTGTTACTACAGGAAGATGGAGATATGACTCCTTATTATTGATGGAGATCTTAAAAACAGTTTAGTCCTCCAATAAATCAGTGTTTAATGCAAAACTGCATGAGACAGGCAACATGAGAGTGCAGTGTTGTCTTTTAAACATACATTTTCAAACATGCAGTCATGTCTTTGCCTCCAGATTGATGACAGCCTGTCAGCTGCCAAGGTGCAGACAGCCTGTTCCTCTACAGGTACCTCTACTTCTCTCCTCTCAACTGTCATGTTCCAAATTGCCATTGCCAATATGTACTTTAGCAACGCAAAAGTGGACGTGGTTCTTGCGATGAGTGAGAAGCACCATTTTGATGATGAGACCTTCCAGGGAGGACGGAATGTCATCACAGCAGGTACACATCAAACATTGCTTTCCTAGACAAGACATCCCTGAAACAACTATATATATATATATATATACTGTATATATATTTCAGGAATTTTGTTTCTCAAAATGCACCTGACTCTCTCTGTTCGCAATTCTACTGTTGAGGTGTGTCTGCTGTGAAGGCCAGTGTGAAGCTGGAGAACTATGTCGCAGGGAGATTGACTCTTGGACGAGTCTGCCACACCCTACAGGTGAGATTGAAGATTATTGTTACAGATTTTTGTGAGGATGGTGGTATCATTCTGGGGGTGAGTGGCATGATCAAAACAACAAGAAATGGTTATATGGTAAATAATGTTTCATATTCTGTATATTAAGGACTTCTACAGCCACAGTAACTGGGTGGAGTTGGGGAAAACAACTCCTTACAGCTCTCTGATTAGACCAGACCAACTTCTTGAGAACCTGGCTGGTAGGATACTGCTGTCTCCTGACCACAAAACTGCTGCTTGGTCATGCTGATTGTATACGCTTGAGTGAGAAGTCACACTAGGCACATTGTCAGTTTATCTGTCACCTGTCAGTTAATAAATACCCACCCTGCCATGGCTCTTAAAGCTTTACAGTACATGCATACACATATACTCACACAAAGCCACACATAAATGGGTACATTGTTACTCAATACCTTTAACATATTTCACTAAACACAGAATACTAAAGCCTAATACCCACACAGTGCATTCTTTAAATTGACTCCATTATTCACCATTGATTCAAGAGGAATTTCTACATTTTAAACAATCTTTCACTGATTAAAATCAGCAATGAGCACAATTTACAGAGTAGTAGAAACCATTAAATGTTTCAAGTGGTGTAACTTGTAAAGCAATGAGTTTGTAAAACCGGGTTATTACAAATATGTTGTCCCATATTTTCAGATGAATTAAGAAAGCCAGTTTTGATTTTTGTGGTTGAATTTTCTGCAGACCCAAGTACTCCAACCTGTAGAAACTGTACAGGAGGGGATTGTGCAAACAACCTTCTGCCTGACCTGCTGCAGCAGGGGCTTCTCACTTCAGGCTACTTCAACACCTTCTCCTCAGCAAAGCCTGCAGGTAAGTTTAAGGAATCACCTACATTTTTGTTATGTTCCACTATTAGTATTTTGTGAACATATGTAGGCAACATAAACATATTCTCTCTGCTCCAAGGTAAATGCAGCCACGGTGGGTCATTTGACAAGACAAGAAAAAAGGACCCAGTGGGGGGCATCAATAAGGATGACATTGGGTCCAGTCATGGTTCACTTCACCATGAAGCTGCTGATTTGGCTGTCAGTGCCACTATGGAGCTACTGGAGGACATCAGAATAGCTGTCGGAGACAAGAGCTTCCTGCGGTATGAGCCACCTTCACCCGAGTCATTTTGTGACCCTATACAAGAGGAATAAAAACATGGCCCTATGGGATGGATGTAGGGTGGATGGAGCTGTAACACCAAAATCCACCATAGCAAAGATTCCTCATGCTTCACATTAAAATAAAGTTGTTACGCTGGGGGAGCATGGTGAGGGAAGGACCCAAATGCAGACAGCAGGTAGAGAGGCAACAACGGTTTATTTAGGGGATAGGCGGGTAGGGAGGCAGGCAAGCAGGGCAAACAGACCGGAGTACAGGCGGGTAGGCAGGTAGGCACGCAGGTAGGCAAGCAGGAGGACTGGTAGTCAGGCAAAACATACAACATGGACCTACCTGCAACAAACAACATTAATCAATGAACCAACAATGACCAACTGAAAAGGACAGGTATAAATAGGGAAGGTACTGACGAGGGAATGAGACACAGGTGAGCACAAACACAGGTGAAAACACTGAGGGCTGAGACGAGAGGCGGGAACACGAGACAGAACTTCAAAATAAAAGCACCCAGGGACGAACCATGACAAAAGTCACTGATTGTATTTATCCTAGACCAGGACAACTGGACGTCTTTTCTCATGCTTACTGGGCTGTCTCTAAATACTTTCTGTGCAAAGCAATAGCATGATCCTATTAAACATTGTCTCTATATATCTAAAATATAATGTTGCTCGGGCATGCAGTTAAGCAATGTATAATGTTATAAGTTCCCCACAACCCCTGTATTTTGATGATTTAGTCGTCTTATTCGTCAAGGTCAAATAGTAATCACTGCTCCCTGACAGATGAATTACCCATGATCAGAAGGATAAGATAATTATGTTTTGTCTCTCTCGTGTTCCTGCAGATTGATGGGCCTGTCCCAGTCCTCTGTGCTGTGTTTTGTCATTGACACCACAGGCAGTATGAGCGATGACATAGCCGAGGCTAAGAGAGTGTCCTTCGACATCATTGACAGTAAGAGAGGAACCCAGCAGGAGCCCTCTGCCTACATATTGGTACCTTTCAATGACCCAGGTACAGACAATTTGTAGTTCATGAGTGAAGACTGTTATTGTTTGAGTCGAATTTACTAGCATATGCTGCCTCTGACAGCTTCCAAATAAAGTAGGCCTAGTTGTGAACATTAAGGAAAAGTAATGTAAAACTACATGTTTTCTACTATTGTAAACTATGTGTATACTTTAGTCCCAGTAATCAAAGTGACATTTATAATCAAGTGAGGTGGTGGTAACAGTTTTCTATTCTATATCGAGGTTTTGGACCTTTGATTATGACAACCAATGCTGACGTCTTCAAAGACAACATCAACAAGCTGTCTGCAAGTGGAGGAGGAGACGTCCCAGAGTTGTGCTTATCTGGACTGCAGGTGTTGACAAACGTGTTTCCTACTGTTATATTCTTGGAATCAATAATTTAGACAAGTAAAGTAACTTGTAAAGCAACAAAACGTTATCATGTCAAGAGACGATTCCATTTATAGCCCAGCCATACTTAGTACTAAATAAATGGATGCAAAATTAACCTCAAAATGTAAATCAAAAAATCACTTTTCATTCAAAGCAAAGTTTGTCAAGTGTTTAATACATAAATAAATAAATTTTTTCCTGTCCCGTATACAATTGACAGCTTGCCCTGACTGCTGCTCCACCCTCCTCTGAGATCTTTGTCTTCACTGACGCTCCAGCTAAAGATGCTCATCTGAAAAGCACTATCACTGCCCTTATAGAGAGCTCGAAGACTGTGGTAAGAGTCAAATTTTTACCATCCTTGCTTAATGTCAATACATTCCATAAACAAATAGTATGTTAACAATTATGGACATGTATCCAGTTCTAATATAACCTTCTATCCTCGTACTTTTAGGTAACTTTCATGCTGACAGGTGTCCTGGCCAGTCGGCGGCGCCGCAGAAGCCCTCAGGGTGTGATTCCACGTACAATGAGCCAATCAGATGCCCAGTTGTACCGTGACCTAGCCCAAGTCTCTGGAGGTCAGGCCATTGAGGTCACCAAGTCAGACCTCTCCTTGGTTACAAGTGTAATAGAAGATTCATCAGCCAGTGCTGTGGTAAGACACTGAACAATAAAATCATACCTGACTGAAGATGGCACTGTGCAGTATGTATATAAATGTGCAGTTTCTGTTCCGTCTTCTTTCAGGTGACAGTTGTTCAGGTAGTGAGGAATCCTGGAAGGCCTGATCATTTTACATTTACTGTTGATGGTTCTTTAAAGGATACGACTGCCTACATCACAGGAGCCTCATCTCTCACCTTCAATCTCACCAGCTCCACAGGTGGTGTTACTGCTATTGCCTCTCACTTAAAGACTAGTTTTGATTGTTCCATCAGCCTTTTACTCCCTCCATCATCTACCATTAGAAAAAATCTTTATATCTTTATTTGTGCTGGTAGACAACATTGTTGTTTTAACATGTTTCTCTCTCCTCCAGGTGTATCTCAGAGTTCCAGTCAGTCCAGTGGTCCTCTGGCATCCTTCACCACAGCAGGAAACCTACGTCGTTTAAGCCTCAACACTGACAATCAAACAGGACCATGGGAAATCAGTGTTGATTCTAATAACCCCTACTCTGTTAAGGTCATGGGTCAGTAATTTGATTTTTTATTATAAGATTGTTTTTTGTGGGTCTTTGTTTACAGTTGTGTTTGCCCTGCTGATCTGTTTTGTGTGTGTGTTTGCGTGTGTGTGTGTGTGTGTGTGTGTGTGTACATCAGGTCAAAGTTCAGTGAACTTCATTTATAACCTTGTGGAAGCTCATGAAGGAGCCCATGCGGACTTCAGTCTAAAGGAGGGACGTCCTCTTTCAGGTCAGACCATTTTTTTGTAATTATTCTCACTTTCATCTTTTCAGGTTGTACATCTCTAGTGTGGCACATATTATAATACTGAAGCTTTTCTCCTTAACATCATCATTTAAAGAATCATAATTCTCCTTGCTTTGAAAATCTACTTTTACAGTCACCAAAACTGTTATGGGTGCAACCCGTCTACCGTAAGCTACTCTGTCTATTGCAGAGCTTTAGTTGTATACATTACATCTAAGGACCTGTCACAATGATACTCATCTAGTTTCCTTTTCTCTCTTGTCACAACTTTCAGGTGGTAATGCCAGCCTCTTGGTCACTGTGACAGGAAGTGACACAGTAAAGGTCACCGAGGTCACTCTGTTTGACAGCTCAGGGCCAACAGAGATCAACGGATCATTGCAGGCATGTCACATGTTACACTTAAAAAACTTAAAGGAAACCCTGTAGCTAATGTGTATACTTTACATTTCTATCTACAAAACGATATCTATATAGACTTTTACAATATTGTATGCAAAGCAATAGGATTGCAGGCAGATAATTAAAAAAATGGTGCTAGTAATCAACAGCTATTCTGACCATTTCATGTTGCTGTCTGTGTTGTGACAACATTTGTCTTTTTCTTTCTGTCCTCCACAGTCAGTGGGAAGTGGTAACTTCCTGGTGACATTCAGTGGTGTCCCAGCAGGTGACTTTGTGGTTCGCCTGAGAGGAGAGGACAGCAGCTCCACCTCCAGGTCAACACTGAGCAGCTTCCAGAGACAGGCCTCCACACAGATCAAGACCTCCAGCATCTCTGTTACTGTGAGCACAATCACATTCTATGTTCTGTCCCAGTGAAGCAGTTCTTCACTTTGCTTCAGCATTTATAAAAGGTAATGATCTTGACAGGTTTTCATGACTGCTTAATTACCATCCAATAAAATGACCAGTTGTATCTCCTTATACTCAAATGAATAGCACCAATAGATAAGCAAGACTACAAACAAGAGTCTACGGCCATGCTATTGTCTCTGTGAGGCTGTGCTTAGGCACAGTGGTGTTTTGAGCTAAATTCTAACGTCAGCATGCTAACATGCTCACAGCAATAATGCTAACATGCTGATGTTTAGCAAGTATAATGTTAACTATGTTCACTATCAGCGTGTTGGTATGGTAACATTATACAATGCAAAAATGCTGATCATTTTTGTCTACTCCCTTCTTCTTCCCTCTTAAAAGGCTTCAGCCACTGGCAATCACATGTAATAATGGGATATTTTTATATTATTGTTGGTTGATTGGAAATAAAGACAAACACAGGATTGCATTAGACTCATGTCTCAAGCTTGCTTTGGTCTGTCATTGTGTCTCTATCCTCACTATACCAATGCCCAACATATAGATAGGATGTTACTTGTATTTCTAACATCCTTTCCACTGTGCTTCTTTCCACTCAAGGCTGCTATGATACAGGTGAACACCCATCAACATATAATTACATACAGTACAAAGATATGTATAACCATATTAATTTCCCCTCACCCTTCTAGGCCCAAGCCAACAACACCAACATAGAACCAGGCTCCACCATCTCCATCCCCTTCACAGTTGCCACAACCACCAACGGAGTTGTTAACGACTCTGCAACTGGTACGTTTGCAGTACGAGCCAATAACGACCGCAGCTATACTTCAACTTCACCCAGCACCGTCACCATAGCAGGGGGCAGTGGAGGCAAAGCCAATGGCACTGTAACCTTAACAGTACCAGCAAGCACGGCATCAGGAACAGACGTGACCCTTACCATTGAGGCAGAAAATGCAGCTGCCACTGACATCAACTACGCTGTCCTCAGGTTTTCTGTGGTTGCCAAGGTAAGAGAAACTCATGTACCGTAGTTGGATGTGGAATAAAAGGAAGCAAGATAAGGTGGTGATTTGGTGAAAATTAAGAGCCAGAGAAGAGTTTTGTGGCAAGCAGTACTGTATGTGCAACATAACATTTTTCAACATGTCAGATCAGTTATATGAATTATGGTCAAATACATAATGCATGCTGACTGCAAACAAATTAGACCAAAGGAGAGATGCTGGGTAGCCATTTCCCATTTACAGTATGTGTTTTATTATGGCTTAAAGACGACATTCCTTCTTTGGCCATTTATTTTAATTGATTTGATGGTGTTGAATGGTGCTTTTTGTTTACAATAAGTATACTAATGTGTCAAAGTTTGTCATAACAATTACTGATGTTAAAATGCCATTCATACCTGATCAAATGAATTGCCCAGTTTTTGTTCTTGTTCTGTGCATTTTTCTTAATGATTTGTATACTGCCTAATTGCTGTCTTATTTCTTTATCTCTCCCACTTGTTTCTGTGTCTCCAGGTGACAGATGTTACCCGCCCAGTGTGCCAGGTAGCCAGTACATCAACCAGCTGTCCATCCTCTTCATCGCTCTGTGCTTCCTCCCAGTGGAAATTCATCGCTAATCTCACCGATGGCATCAATGGAACCGGCATTGAGAGCATCACCATCCGCCAAGGGAACGGTACCCTCGATACCAGCACAGTGGGTGGAGCAGTGGGAGAGAACATTACAGTGGCTACCTATAGCGCCTCCTGCTGTTCACAGAATGTAGAGCTGGTTGCTGTGGACAAAGTAGGAAATGTGGGTTCATGTGTGGGACAGGCTAGAGAATCTACCACAGATGCCCCTGTGACTACAGCTGCAGTTAGTACAACATCCACTGGAGGGCACACTTTGAGTATATCACACTGTGTCTGGATCAGTGTTGTGGTTTCTCTCCTGTGGAAGTAAAAGGTATAAATGGAAATTACACTGAAAATATGGAATTGTAGCACATGAATCACGTGTCCTCTCAGAAAGTCTTTTGTATCTTTGATTTATTTCATCATGTGTGACTAAATTTAATTACCACTGCTTTCCATTTGAATTAAATCACTGGTACTGATTTCTCTTTAATTCAAGAATCATTTAATGTATGAATAATTAAAAAAAAAAATTTCCATTTCATTTTGCTGTTTTGTGTCTTATTATTCCTGGTGGTGTATAGATTTGTTGGAGCCATCATAGATGGTTTACCAAAGATAAGGTTTCAACAGGGCCTGTACAGTACAGTAGTAACATACTGTTAACTTGCAAGCTGCACAGTATGGTTTTCATGGACAAAACATACATAAGGGGTTATGTGAAACATGCATGGTGAACTGAATGAATAATAACACTGCTGCAATAGCTATTAAAGTTTATTTGTCTATTTCAGAAAAAGTAAAACAATAATTACAACAAAGAATCAAATGAACCTCAAAGGGCAGTAAAAATATAACAAATACAATAATACTTAATGTGGAAGAACTAAGAGCGACTTCCAGCAGCCGAACACAAATGGCACTTCTGGGGCCTGTTTCACAAAGCAGGATTAATGTAGAAAGCTGGATAAGCCAGAACCACACCTGATCTCCAACACAGAGTGAAGTACACTGAGCTGCTCCTGGTTTCACTGGGCACAGTTCTACAGCTAACTCCGTGATCCTGGTTGGTGAGACAGATCCCAGTTATCAAGAGACAGTACAACAGCCTGGCCGGAGCAACCTGCATCAGGAGGAAGGGAGGAAGAGCGAAAAGCTTGGTCCTTTTATGCAAAGAAATAATGATAAACTAATTTAGATTTTCCTTCAAACAATACAGCAACCACAAAATCAAAATACAGCAGGTTTACTACAAAAAAAAGAAACAGAAAAGCCAATCTACTCTCAATTAACATGGCAAGTAAACGTCAAAGCAGCCACCCACTAAAAAGAAAAGCGTAATTTTGTTTCACAACTTCTACTAATAATACAACTACAAATAATTTTGCCCTGCAGGGTCACCAAAAGCAACTGGAGAATCAAAAGTGCACCACTACAATGAGGAATCTTAATACTCGATTGAGAAGAGGAAACTTAACTGAATTCAGTATCCTCAATAGATGACAATGACTTCATAGATAGACATGTATTACTCCTAGATTACAACAAACCTTTAATTCATGTCTGTGAAGATGACATCCTTATCGCACAATATCTTTCTGTCTATTTGAAATCTTTGAGAACATTCATGTCACATCAGTAATGCAACCTTGAGCAGATTCAATGTAAGAAACCTGCTATATTCATTAACAACAGTATTTACAATACCTAATATGTTACTCTTTTAAACAGAGCAGAGTTTATTGTTACACAATTGGATATTTTGCATTATTTTTAATAGCCCATGGTAGATCAAACATATCCCTGGATCTCTGTGTTCCTGACAAGAGTGATGGTCAATACCAGAGTTGTAAGTATGTATAATCTATACATAATAGATCAATACAGAGGGCTGATAACTGGTATATAACATTTTTATCCTCAAAAGGCAAAGACAAAAGCTACAGTTACAGATAAATAGCTACAGTTGTTTTGTTGTTTTAACAAAAGCAAGTGAGAAACTGTACATAATATTAACAGTATTTTATGGCAAGACCACTGAGGACTGTCTCCTCGACCTGCTCTCTTCAAAGTCACTACGCTGTATTATAGGACTTTGGCCCAACAAACCCAACAAGACCGTAACACATTTCTTCCTCGTCAAATAAGATGTCAAAGACTGGAAAGTGCAAAATGCATTAGTGCTGTAAAGTTTGAAGTAATTGGTGTGAATAGGGGAACATAAATGTAATAATTTACTAAAATATAACAGGTTAGCCCCGTCACTTGAGTCTGATGATGTAGTTTGATATGATTGATTTGATCTGATTATGTTGTAGTTTAGCTACTGTATTATGGGGCTGTAGTCCACTTTTATCCTCCGTTAAATGCAACATTTGAGATAGAAAACGGGCAAAAAAAAAAAATGCAATAAAATGTTGTGTTTCTATAGATGAAATATAAGAGCTTTTGGTTTGTACACATAGATGATGATATAATTGTTGCATGCAGAGGCACTGAGTTGAAAGAGTTTGTAGGCCTGTATTCTCTGGTCATGCTTACGTTTCACTCATATTCTGCTTTTTCTATCATACAAAATTAGTATAGAGCTTCCAAAGTTGGCATTCACTTTTTTTTCTCCATACAGTTCCATTCATTTACAGTATATACATATATATTTCACATAATATGTATATATGTTGTGAATATTCCATGCAGCATATAAACCCTCTTTGAATATTGTCATTGTATGGAAAAAGGGGGTTCAAAGAATAACTTGCTGTCCTCATGTATTTGTTTCTCCTTTTAGAAGGTAACTTTCAGTACAAACCCAGTACAAATAATGGGTCACTGCAAAGGACGTTCCCATTTCAAAATCATTTTCTGTGCCCACCAAAGCACTGGCTCAGTATTACCAACCAGAACTGGCAAAGTAAAAGTGTCAGCACTTCTGCAAACGCTATACAGCTAACAAAGCACATACTCAAGTCAGCTTGATGCACGTGCCCTTCACCTCAAATCAAGCTTTGAGTTTTCATTACCTCCACCGTGCACAAAGATCAGCCAATGCTTAAAAACTCCCCAAAATGGCCTTGTTCCTACATATGACATTAAAGTGATTTGCTGATTTGATAAAACTGGATCACGTTTATGTCACATGAGATGTCCAGCATTAGTTTCAGGCAACATTTTACTTGTGTTTTTTGTTGTACTGACCTCTCAGTCACCTTGAGTAAGATATATGCAGTAATAAACTTAAACAAATTAAATTTTAGAATCAATAAACTGTCATGCTGAGACTGCAAGTGCAGATATAACACCAGCTTAACCTACAACCTTAATATGCAAATTCTCTAAGGTTTCTGATGTGTAAACATTCCAAGGATTAAGTAGACTGGTATAGTACATACAATAGTTGTGGATTGTAATATCTGTGGAGGTATAAAATGTGGCTGTTTGGCAATAAGCAAGGAGAGAAAGGTACAGTAATATCCCTGCCTTTGGAGTGTGAGCCAGGTAGAGTCGGGGAGACCTGAGGTGTAAACGCTCTATGATTGTACTGATCTTGCATCCGTTGTATAATTGGAGTTTGGGATGGAAAGGATGGGTGCAATCTGATCCTCAGGCCAGTTTGGACAACTTAAGAAACAGTTGCCAAGCGGTTCTGTTATGAGGGTACTTGGATGTCTTTCTGGTGTTTGTTACTCTAACATATTAGGTCTACTGTGCTACTCTAGTTTGTGTCATTGATTCATTTCTAATTTGATACATACAGCCATTTGACAGACTGAAAAAGAACAATATTCGTCAGTTATTTATTTGCGCACATTGGCTCTGTGGTGCTAAGGCATCTACTTCATAGTTCATAGCTTGAAAGCAATCAGCTCGTCTGATTGAAGAAAACATAACTAAAGAAACACTAATAATAATTTTCATATAACATAAGGAACTGCTGCTCAACAAAAAAATTATTACGGATGCTCTTTGTTTTGATTAGATGTCGCAGGTGGTTGTTATAATAGATAGAGATATGTAAGAAATGTGGCTGGCTAGACTCACAGGAAGAGGAAGTCAATCACATCAGTGTGGCTGAGCCTACAGCTGCCTGGATAGTATTCGTGACACTGATGAAGACTTCTAGAGTGATTGTTGTGTGTCCAGGATTATGGCAAATCATTGGATATGGCTAGAGAACTTGAACGCCTGGGCACTGGTGTTTGGAGGTTAGGTTAGTCTCGTAGGGCTACTAAGACAACAGGGTTGGGGGAATAAGTAAAGCAAGGGGTGGGGGAAGACATCTCAAGGTCCCTCTACTGCTCATCCATCTCAGCAAGATCAGAGTTGGAGGAAGGTGGTGTGGATGATTGGAGGTGGTTTGAAATGGGTAGTGGGCTCAGGGTAGAGCCCTGGGGTACGCCACTGGGGACAGGGTCGGGAAGGGTCAGGGTTTCCGGAGCAGACTTTTTGCGGGGTCGGTCCTTGGGGACAGAGAGGGACTCAGGCGCATCAGTGCACATGGGGGTGGAGGGGGCGCTGGCAGGGCCGGTGAGGGCACAGGAGGAGAGGGGCGTATCGCTGATGGAGATCGATGGAGGAAACATCCCGATCTTCTGGTTGGTGGCCTCCTGGATGGCGCGCTCAAACTCTCTCACCTCATCCATTGTCATGTCTGGATTGGAAAAAGATCAATTGAGAACAAGGAGAGGGAGAATTGAGAAAGTAGATTTTTTACTCTTTGTAGACTGAAACTGTAGCATTCCATAACTTCAAGTCATTATTAGAGCCACAGGCATACCCAGAAAAACACACATCAAAGTACAATGCTCAAAGATTCAGAACGTTTTGTTTTTTTTGTCAGCTCACATTGTGTTATTTTAACAACCAAGATGTTTCTAGTGTTCATTTGTGTTGCCTTATGTTTCACAGATAGCTTTTCGAACCTTTGGGGAATTTTGGCAGACTACAGTTATTATATTCTTTACATATTCAACAGTTGATGTATGCATTGTTTGACTCAATGTAGGACAGAATGAGTGGATGAATGTGGGCAGTTATATGCAACTGCGACAACTTCATTCACAGTCAATACTGGTTCAAATATGAGACAGAGGAGGGGCAATGGAGTAAAGAAACAATGAAAAAGACACATACGCTTGCTTTGTCATGGATCTCTATGTCAGCCAGTGAAGATGGGTTTGTTGTGGAATGCTCTTGCTGCTCATGGCAAACTTTAATGTTGGTTTGCACATGCATTTGTCTCTCGTAATCCCGCACATCATCCAAAGTCATATCTGGAAGAAGGGGGGAGGGGTGGAACGAGGGTCGAAATGTTGGTAACTCCTCTTTAATGGCACTCCAGTTGATAGGTGGGGAAGGAGAGGGTTAGGTGGCAAAGGTGCATTCCATGGGTGAGTATAGTGCTTTTAACAGATGATCAGAGCTTTTTAAAGTTAAAGCTTAAGAGGTCAAAGTTCTAGCTTCCCATGACCCAGAGAGTTTACAGGAGACAGCTAGACAGATGCGAGCCATACCAGGAAGAAGGGAGGAAAGGAAGTATGAGGTCAAGGACGTTTCAAGATTAAGGAAAAGCATGAACAATCCACACCCAAAGAAGAGGTTGGCTCATTGGAAGGGTTCACTTATTCCTCAGGCAAAATCATTCCACATGTGAAAAGATGAAGAGAGTATTTGAAGCATCCAGGTTATAGGGAGTTGTGGTATAAAGGTTAGTGGTTATAGAGAGGAGAGGAGAAGAATATGTTTCAGGGCAAAGATAGGGCTTGTTATCTTTACACAGCTGACTCTCAGAGAAACAGACAGAGGCAGCTTTCATGTTTCAGTGAGTGCATCATTTTTCACTGATGTAAATTTCCAATAATTCCTTCATGTAATTGTAGCCAATTTGTTGGCAAGGTTTATACCCATACGCACAGGTTTGGTAAGTTTTCATTCTACTTTATATTTGGCTTATATAAAAAATAGTGCAAAATAGAGTTAAAATTAGTGTAACAGTATTACAACACTTATACGAGTACTGTGTCTACTCTTGATTCTCTAACATGAAAGAGTGTGATTTAATCATTTTATCATGCAGGTTTAATTTGAAACAAACACTGACCGTGCCTGGACACGAAAGTACAGTGTTTGTCATTAGTGGGTTAATGGTGATATCAAGAGGAGGATCCATGCTGTAGGAGAATGAGCAGGACTGGCAGTGACAGGGTTAGATGCAGGTGGAGTGATTTTTCATGCACACTAACTGGTAAATAAACAGTCATCACACAACAGTGATTAATATAATCAAAGTAGCACTAACATTTCAAAGAATACTCAGTTATAGTAACAACACTTCAAGAAGGGTTGTAAATCAAAGTACATACAAATACAGGAAATGTAAAGGTCTTATGAACTATTTATGTATTCCTTAAAAGGTTCATATAAGCAGTTATTCATAATCACAAATGACAAACAATGAAAAGGGATTGCTTTCATCTATGAATTCATAAAATTAAGATGTTCCATACTATTTATAGAAAAAGTGTGTAGGCATTGCATTCACTATAACTTGGTGTGAGTAAATTGTTGATGACTGAAAGTGGAAATGTGTCAGTGGCTGTAAATTAGTGCGTAGACAGCAGGACTGTAGAAAAGGGCTGATAGACCTACCAATCCACTCATCCACCCAGGCAAATGCCTGTCTATGTCCAAGCAGCAGCACATCCCGAACCACCTATAACACAACACAGTGACCAATGATGAAACAGTTACTCCTGCAACATCTTTTTATCTTTTTATTATTCAGTGTTATTATGTTTAGAAGCATGGTCATGGAGACTAAGGACCTCCTAGTCTTTAGGATTTCAAATTAGAATTCAAGCTCAGTGGCAAAAGTACTTTAACCAGCTACCTCAGAACAACACCATAGAGAGCCACATTGCCTAACTACACACAATTAACTGTGACATGATGTGAAATAACATTTTAATGTTTCAGTAATCTAACTGCCAACCAAAAGATGAACCAAACATAGTGAACTTGTGACAGATTGTGAATGCCATTCAGTATGTGTTTTATTATTATTGTCTACTGACTATTGTCTTTTTCCATTAAACAAGATGTGAAAAAAATTTACATTCTTTGAGACATTCAGAGCACACAAAATTGTGACCAAATGGTTTGTGGGACTCTACTGAAAGAAATGAACTTAGCCAAGCAAATAAGGAGAAATGCAAAGATTTATTACTGCAACTTAAATCCAAGGTTTAACTAGGACTAAAGTGAAAGATCTAACATTTATCCCATGGGTGACCTCTCACCTTGTGTACGAACTGCTCCACACGTGTCTGCAGACCCCACACCTCAAACTTGACGGTGACCAGTTTGTATGAGCACATGACGGGATCCTGGGTGTCCCTCCAGCCCTCCTGAAGAATCCCCCGCGACGTCTTCTCTGACTTGAAATATCGCAAGTCCTGCAGTGGATGTTGGGGGGGAATTAACACACACACATTTGATATACAATAATCAACTCAAACCTTCAGGTATCGTTGTTTCTGCACCCCAGTGGAGAGACGTAAGGGAAAGCCTAAAATTAGATGCATGACTGAATGCCGGTATTAAATACCATTCGCATTAACCCCTCTGGTCCGTGGAGAATCTCTATCCAGGTTCATTAGAGCTGAGGCAATCTGTTAGCGTACAGCTCTGAAGACAATTACCAGCTCTTACACTCCATAGACTCTGAAGTATGAAAGGCTTTCAGACTCCAGATGAAAGCTGTGTGAGTTGGGAGAGGCATATAAAGCAGCAAGTGCAGCTGCTACACAAGTGGGACTGAGGTCTCAAGTCCCCAACGTTTGTATTAGAGCAAGAGTTTGGGCTTCAATTTTTTTATCGTTTCATCTAAATCACATTGTTTAAGACTGCATTTCCAGATTCAACACTACACTTACACACCTCCAGTGGTGTTAGCTCCCAATAGCCATGAGCATCTACACACACACACCTACACATGCTCACCTCAGACTCTTTATAGTAGCGCTCGGGGATCTCATCGTAGGCGATGTCGATGAAACACACCTCCCTCTCCTGCTCCTTCAACTCGGTGTCAAAGATCTGAAAACAGAACAGATGGGTTTGCCAACGCTTACTGCAGCCTCTGCCTGCCAATCCGAGTCCTCACAAAAAATACACCTCAGAAATGTGTCTTTTCCAGGTTACATCATCAGATATGTGGCTGGCAAACCTGCCTTACTGCTTGGCTCAAAGCTTGGAAATTATTCATACTGTTACTAACACTTGACTGCGTATCTTGAAACACTGGAAGCACATATTGTGCTTGCTTGCATAACCATTAGGTGGTGCTCTTTGCCCATGTCTTTGTTACTGTGCCAAATGACACATTGCAATTACTTTACCATATGCTAAGACAGTGAGCTGATTGTACAAATTATTCCCTTCTTAGTTTTTATTATTGTTATTATCATTCTTTAATAGTTATTATGCTGTTGATTATATAGAACTTCCTACTACAATAAATCAAGTATGAATGTATATACAGTACTTTAACATTAATGCATATTTCTATTTATCAATCACTATCCCAACATGAGCATCCTTGAACAGAGCTCTCACTACAGTACCTGCTATACAGCCTCAAGGGAAAGTCTGTGAGTGTGCATTTAAAGTGAAGTATTTATCTTTAATTTAACTAAAGGCAGGATGCTAGAATATTAAAATGAGTGAAAAAAAATGTTTACATACATCTCTTACCCTCTCTTCCCCAATTCTCCCTCCCTCTTTCTCCCCCCCCTTTCCCCTCTTTTCTCCTCCTCCCCTCCAACGGCGCATTCGGTCATTTACAGTGCGGATGAGCACTGCTGGCACAATAAGGGTGATATGTCAGCAAGCATGAGTGCAGCCAAGCAACAGGAATGGAGACTGGGATGAAGACAGAAGGAGAGAGGCAGAGGTGGATGAGAGGAGAAATGGAGGAGGTAAACAAAGAAAAAGAGATTGGGTGGTGGAGGGGGAGGCAGGACCAAGATAGGGTCTAATAAGAGGAGAGGGATGGAGTCACAGGGAAGGAGAGGAAAATAGAGTAGAGAACAGAGGGGGAAACAGTGGACAGGTATGGAGAGACCGGCAAGGAGAAGGAAGGTGGAGGGAGGGAGAGGACACACTAATGTGATGCCATATTGTACCAAGACAGAGGGAGATGAGATAGAAACATAAAGAAAGTGGTTGGCAGAGTGAGAAGGTGAAAAAATAGAAAGAGATAAGGAGAAAAGGAGAAGGAAAAAAACAAGTTAGACAAAGAGAAGACAACACATTGGAATGATAACAGCGTGGTAATCAGTAACGCGTCACCTTGTTTTGACCTGTAAATGTAGCACCCCTTAAGGCCATTCAGAGCCATTTTGAAAATGCCAGAATGACAAGACCCCAAAAAAGGACACTCCTTCATTTACCTTCACACTAACCATAGCTCTGTTCCCATTTCTCCCAACATGAAAAAATCTCATAGGATCACTGCTAAAGTATCATTCTGGGCAATCCCACAGTCTATATGCCTTGAATGGCCTCAATTCAATGCTATATGCTAATACTATGCACTATTCTAGCGTATATACTAGCATTTGTTGGTACACTTCATTTTGTCAGTTTTCCAGTGTGAACTCAAAACACAGACAGACAGTATGATAATATCAGGACAAAGCAGGGCATTTGTCCTAAAATTTTCTGCAGCTATGACCTCTGGAGGCTGATAGTAATCACTGACTAAATAAAAAAATTGGATTGGACTGCACTTCATTATCCTAAAAAGGGAAAATACACACAAAACAGACCAATCTCATTCATGGCATGCATAAGAGAAAATCATTAACTGAATAAAATGAGGCTGAGAATATTTTCAGAAATATCAGTTTATACAAAGGTTAGGTCACTGTGATGTTGGACGTTATTTAAGGAATAGACAGGAGGCCCAACAGGAGGAATGCAGTATACGCTGTTGAATTAATAATTAAACTAATTTCAACAAATGGCTCTTATGGAGTTTGTGGTCTGAAGTGGCCTTATGGAAAATCCAAGATAACAATTTACAGGCAGTTCCAAGGATGATCATATTGGGCCCCAGTGTACTTCTAATTTCACTGGTTTCACTGACAAGGCACGTGTGCAGGTGTAGGTCTTGGACATGACCACTTTTTGTAACAATAGCTCATAACTGTGTCTAAACTGGGTGTGGCTTTGAATGTTGGTAGTCTGAAAGCTAAAGATATGTAGATGTAGGCTGTAGTGATGAAATTAATCAGTTTTCATCAACACCGGCCATGTGTTATCACATTAATTTTTTTTTTTTTTTTTTTTTTTTTTTTTTTAAAACAGTGGAAAAAGTAAATGGTGCTTAAAGGGTGAAAAAGTAGAATATGGCAAAAGAAAAGAGACAAAGAATGAAATGGATGTGTTTTCTCATTCTGCCTGCTGTGTAGTTCAGGGGTCCTTGGAGAGATTACAAGAGCAACGTGTGCCTCAGGACACATGTTAAAGCTCAGTGTGTGAGTGTGTGTGAGTATGAGTGTGAGCACATAATGTGCGTGTCTGACATTGGATGTGGAATTCTTCATGTCATATACTGTTACTGCAGCCTCCATTCAAACGGTGCACGATGTCCACTCACACACCCACTCATTTCCTGTCCACACATCCACGATTTTCCTCCCTCACTTGCACCATTCCTTCCTTTTCCTTCCTTTTTCATCTCTGAATCCTTCCCACTCATAAAGCCCTTCTTTTTCCATCTATTCTTTCCTTTCGGCTTATACACAGCAGTAAGACACCCAGAGTGGACAGATGTATGTTATGCCATCAGAATCCACGCATGGGAAAACACTTGTTCATAGAGAATGTTGTTATATAAAATGTTCAAAACAAAGAAGCACACAGCTGCATTCATATTATTTCACAGCATCCTTCATAGCAAATACACCTCACATACACATGAACTGGTTTATACAATGTCATAAAACCTGCAAAGCTTCTTGTGTGTTTGCCCTGAAGATGTTACAGAAAGTAGTGCAGCCGTATCATTGAGTCACTGACTTGGCTGCACGTAGACGATGAAATCTCTTATATCTCTGCTCATATGCACAGGCATTTCAAACTGTCTGGCTGGCATCTAAACACACACACAAACACATATTTATGCAGAACAGAACTGTGATTTTTCTGATCCATGAAGTGCATTTACTCTAGGCGACTTCTGTTAGATTTAATAAAAAAGTCTTTGATCTGTCGCCTTGTCTTGTCGAACCTAACAAGCATCAATCTAAAACATCACTACATGTTTAATGCACACTGACAGTCTGTCCATTTCTGTCTCCCTCTTTGCTTTATAAGTACATGTATAAACTACTCTGAGACAGCTGAGAAGTTGGGAGCCATTCCTCCCTTATACAATGGCCAAATCACTGACAATTTGAAGCAAAATATGAAGACGCAGTAAAATGAACCTGCTTGCCGGCCACCATGATATATTTTAGGCAATTTGTCTGTTGCACATACCCTACCATTCTTCTTCCTCACTGTCCAGGCAGTGACAGCACTTCATTTGATGACTAATGCCCCTATAAACTGGAGAGTGGAGTAAAATATAGAGAGAACGAAAGTGAGTAGGCCAACAGCCCAAATGAAATTAGCTGTCCAACAAGTGGAGCAGTTTTTGGCAGACTCTCAATGCGCAGAGTACAGTTGGCATTATGAGACGACGGGATTGCATAGGGGTTGCCAAATCTACCTGCATGGTTTTACTCATGTAACCTTCGCAGAGGTCTCGGTTTTGACCATATGTCTGCTATGAGATATTTTGTTTTAAATTGGCCTATTTTTTCTGTGCAGATTTCTGTATAAGAAGGACAGTAGACAGGCAGCAGAGTTATAATAAGCTGAGAGATTTGTATGGGAGTTAAAGCCGGCCTGATTCATTGACTGGGCACATGGTCTGATGTAAGCTTATTGCAGAAATATCAGTATTGGTGTATATAACTGATAAGTAACAAGAAACTGCAGTACAGAAACAGCAAAGATATGTTGGAGGTACTTTAAAACAATGAAGCAATTAAATTCTTCAACTGTAAAATGTCCCGCTCAGCACATATCATGGTCACAATTCTTTAAAAAAAACAAATCTAAGTTAAAAAAATAAAAAAGTTATATGTTGTATAAAAAATGCAGCTGATATATTTTATGAGATTTTGTAAACACTAAAATATCAATATCAGCCCACAAAATCCAGTATTGGTCAGGCTAATAATGGGAAACATTATTGTCACTAATAGCCAAGTCAGGTCAGTAAAGTAGTATTTGCATAGCCCAAAATCACAAATTACTCAAATGGTGTCACAATTTGTACAGCGTACGACACCATCCATCCTTAGACCTCGATTCGGATAAATCCATCCCTCCTCCTGGACGGACAGACATGCATTACATGTCGTATGTACAGAGTATTGATACTACACTCCTTGCCAGAGCGTACCATTGAGAAACGGACTAACCCAAAATCCCCAAAACCACTAATGAAAGCACCTATCTCACAAAACACACATACAGTATACTCACATTGTCATTGCATCCTTTGTTGTCCTCGTATTTTGTCTCTATGTGGATGGAGAACTTGGGCAGGAATGAGCACTGTGAATAAAAATGATCATGTTGTTTAAAGCATTCAAAGAGTAAATATAGAAGTGGTGAACAGCCTATCCTGCAGAAAGTTAACACTCCTTACTTCTGGTGATAATGCAGATAGGGTTACTTGGTTTGGATCTGTGTCTTAACTCTAGTTTATGGCATACAGCTGTCAAAAAGGGGCCACTTCATAGTATGCTTTGCTGTAACTTCTTTAAATGGTAGCGTGTAAAAGTACACTTTCAAAGTACTTTTACTGTATTAACACTGACTGTCAAAGCTGCTGTTGGAACTTTCTGTCTCTCTCTTTCTATGTTCCTCCTCACTGTACAGTGCAAAATAAAAATTCAGGCTGTGATAGCACAGTATTTCATTTTCTATCTCCTTGTCAAAACTGACAAAGGCCAAGACAATTCTTATGGCTTTTGTGAGTCTTTTGCCTAAAGACTAATCTTGACATGGGTGTATCTACACTGACTCATACATAAACAAAACGCTGCCACACATAAATGGAGACAATATCAAGCATTCTGTCGTCGTTGTTGTCTTTCCCATCTTATCCCCGCACCCGTAAGCGCCGTGACTCACGCTGTCGACATTTCTCATTCTGCACAACAGAAGCCCTGTAGCTAAGCCTAATCATGTGTGCCACCTTATTCTGCCAAAGCGTTGTGTGTTTTCAAGGGTTAATCACAGGTCACACAGGCAGTTCTGCTTATTAGCAAGGACATACCCACTGGTGTGTGTGTGTGTGTGTGTGTGTGTGTGTGTGTGTGTGTGTGTGTGAGATGGAGGGGTAAATTGAGTTGTTTTGATCACTGCAGACATGGAAGATGCAGGAGATGCAACTAACAAACCTAATCCCTTTGTGAAAAAAATTCTGTAACAGCAAGATACTGGGGCTACACTTCAAACAGCAGCAGACTGCATAATTCCCTTCTGTAAACAGACATTATAGCTTCTATAAAGTGTGAACCACAAATGCTTTAATATGTAAATGTTAGCATTTTTGTATCGTTTGACATCAGATCCTTCAAACTAAAGACATGTTTACTGAGATTTCTAATTAAAACACTATGTGGCTATGTATGAGGCTTTAACAATGACAGCTCTCTCTCATATGCACATGAACACACAAACACACAACACTAACATGCTGTATATATACTGTACTATCTAGTAGATTTCTGTGCTGAAAAATACAGCTGTGAATATTTTGGAAATATCGTAGCTCAGTCACAGTTCAATCCAGTCAACAATCTAAATCAGATGACAATTTTGGTTCTTAAAACTGCACTAATCAATGTTATGTTGGTTATGGTTATGTGTCATGTGAAAGGGCTCACTTTTAGTGACAAACTCACAGAGAATGATCACCTAACTTTGCACTCCCCCTCTACTCTACAGAGCATTTGTGCATCTTTTAGCTTATTGTTATAGTTTTACGGACCACAACTTTACTGTTTTGATTCACTCTCATCAACCAGGCAGCTGTTTTCAGCCAAAAATCTCTGATAAACCCACTTTACACTACTTGCCCAGCTTAATGGCAAAGAGAAAAAGTTAGCAACTAGCTAAGCATAGCTAAAGACAGCTAAGCTACAGCTAAAGAACCAGATATTTTTGTCAGGAGTTCTTGGATGGTGTGAATATGTGACTTATATTTGGCAGGTCAGCAGAAAAACGACTCCAAATGAATGCTAATGATGCTCTGTGTCTGCTGCAAGTGTAATTGTGGGTAATTGTTTGCTAGCACGTTTGCCATAACGACTTCAAAGGCGATAATTATCAGTGTTGCGACTACAGCTTATTCCGCTGCCTCTAAGTGGCCAAAAATAAATCTATTAATTCCACTTAAACACTCATTCAATAATTGTCCATGCCACCATATCCAATACTTATAAGGATTTGCTACCTAGTGCACTAGATTTAGTTTCTTGCCATTTTATTTGAATGTCTCATTTCTAGTAAGTGTAAATATAGTGACCTCAAAAATATCCACAATGGTATAGAAAAACAAGCATTCATAGCTTGTACAATACAAAACATTTGATAAGTGCAACGCTAATGATTCATAAGTATCTGAAATCTCAGTTTAGAGTAAAAAGTGTTTATTACTGTATGTACGAAATGGTGAATAAGTAAACAAGGGAGTGATTTTGGACACAGCCTTCGTGCGCATTCATAGCTAAAAAGAAGTGTGGGGACAAGATTCTTCTTTTTCTTCATTGTGGAGACACCTTTGATGATCAGCAGTCTTATTTCCCATCTTCTTCTGTTTTGATGCATGTATTCTCAAAAAAACAAAACAAAAAAAAAAACGCAAAAAGTAGACAGAAAAATATGCATAGAGGATACTTACTGTGTATTCTACCGACCGTGGCGTGGGGTGACACAGACAGACATCAGGTTGGAGCAAACAGAACACAAGAGAAACACAGTTAGTCATATAGCCTCTTCAAATTTTCCACAGCATGAAAGGAAATGAGAAGGCCACAATGTACAAAAAATGTGTGACATACAGGAACTGCACGGTGACTGTAACATATCTGATACCCCACCATCATCCCCTCCTCAGTGACTTTCTCCTCTACTTTCTCCAATTTGCTTTCATCAAAAAGAAATTCCTTTTATCTATACTCCTCTGCTTGTAACACTTCTCCCTTAGATCAGGATCATTAAAGCATCACAGAAATCTGTTCTGGGAACTGCGGCTCTAATCGTTGCACTCCTGACTGCTGGTTGCTTGTAATGTCTGTGATTTATGAAGCAAAGCTTATTCCACTGCTGCACTCGTTGTAAGTCACTGTGGAAAGAACACATTTGCTTCATTGCAAAACTGTACACATGAAAATGCATGTCTGCTTTAACATGTTTATATGTCAATAACATGCTCATTCTTTCTCTCACCATGTCTTCCTGGCAGACTGATACAGTGACGAAACTCAAAGCTGCAATAGTGTGACTGACAGTGGGAACAGTGTATCATCATACCATTTGAACCGAGTTATCTTTAAATGTTGTGTCTCAGCAGTAAGGGCCCTTGTGAATCTTGTGTGACGTTTTTAGTCTACATTTTGCTTAGATCAGGCTCTCTAATGTCGCTGCATCGAGCTCAGGATCCATGTGATAAAATCCTCACGTCCTTCAGAAATGACACATGGAGTAGCTGAAAACTGAACATCAGAGCTTCCTGAATACATGTCTGAAGTGGCAAATTGACTTTGGTAGAAAATCTCTTTCCTGGAGGCGTGTTTTTAATAAAAAAAAAAAAGGTGTTAAAAAAACCGCAGTGGAAATTAGCAATCTTCGACCATGTGCTAGAAATGGCTCTTCTCTATGCGCCTTGAAACCTCGTAATATCTTGTCACACACTACTCCAACTCCCTAAAAACATCCAGCAAAGTGTTTGTACTGAGTGGTGAGTGCTGAGTAAACTGTGTTTTGACTGAAAAAACAACTTTCAGCCCACTAAAAACCCGTTGAGAAGCTGGCCTTTAAAAAAAAGTGTTGTGCATCATGTGACTGCAGTAAACTTTTCCAGCCTGAGCTACTGTAGGCTCCATTTCTACACATAACAAGTATTAGCTAAATGGATTTGATATGATGTGAGTGGTGAGCGTGTAGGCCTATGTGTGCTATTGGCATTTAAAATGTGAAAAAAAGCTGCATCAGACTGATTGGCTGGACAGTCCAGCAAACACATTTGCTCACCTGTTATGGTGTAAGGGTAGTAATTCCAGGCTTTCTCCGTCACGTAGAAGATTTTTGGAACCACTGCTCGAGCCCAGCTTGGTAATTTACTGCAGAGAGACATTGAGACAGACAGAGACATATGAGGAGAGGCTGTGAGCGAGCAGGGGCGAGGGTTAAATTGCTTCTGTTATCTCAGCAATCATCAAAAATTGTTCCAATTGTGAAAGGAAAATCTCCTCACAGCATAGTACACTGAAACTGAGGGATGGTGTAAAAAGGGCAAAAGCACAGTTTTGACATTTCATAGACTACTGTAAACAATAAATAAATTATTCAAGAAAATAATTGTCAGACAAATCATCAGTCAGACTAATCAGTAAAAGTTTGACATTTTGGGAAATACAATTATTCGCTCTCTTGCCAAGCGTTAGATGAGAAGCTCGATACCAGTCACGTCTGTATAGTAAATATGAAGCTACAGCCAGCAGCCAGTTAGCTTTGCTCAGCACAAAGACTGAAAACAGAAAGAAACAGCTATCCTGGCTCTGTCTAAAGGTAACATAAATCTGCCTGCCAGCCCCTATAAAGCTCACAAATTAACATATTATAAATTGTTGGTTTAATCTGTACAAAAACAAAGTGTAAAAACAACACATTGTAGTTTTAGGGTGACTGAACTCTAAACTCTGCTAAGACGATAATTGAGGCGCACTGAGAACTTATTTACGAGACGTGTCAAACACAGAAGTGCACAGGCTTTTATGTAGCATTCCTTCATCTCCACTTCCTTTGATTGACATGGAAAACAGTTTCTTGAGGAGGATAAAAATGGCGCCCACTGCATCGTGACGGCTGTGAATAGAAACAGCCTTCGACGGTCACATTGTGTGAATGTTGGCAGGCTCGTTCACTCTCTCTCTCCCACCCAACAAAAGAGACTGACACTCCTCCTACACCCCCATCTGTTGATTTCTCCCATTCCCTCCTTGTTCTCTTAAAGATCTCTGCCAATAGCTGCTGCGATGGGGCCCACGTTGCCAAGCGTGCAAGCGTGGTGGGCGGCTGCTCTGAGTTTTCACGCCAAAGCTGTATTTGTATTTAGAAGGGAAAAAAACACAAAAAAACTAGTTTAGTTGAACACATCCAAGGAAAGGCAACATTTCATTCAATCATAAAATCAACCATCCCCTCTCCGCTCTTAATTAAGGTTATTGACGGAACAAGCATGGAATCGATGTTCAGGTTGGATGGGATCAGGCCAAATAGTGAAGTACAGCTCGAGGCAGATTGGGAGGGCTAATGGGGTGGTTGAAGAGTGACAGAACGAGTCCAGATTGACTTCCCTGCTGGTGAATCAGGACTACATGTTTAGTTGTCGCAGAGCCAGATGGATGGCCAGTTGAATGGGGCAGAACAGTGGTTAGTTATGGTAAATTTACATTACTTTATCTAATGTCATGAATATTAGTTTAATTTATTGAATTTCATCAAATTCATTTTTTTTGTGTATGTGTTTGTCTTCCTTTTGATTTATAGCACAGGTTGTATGGGGCTGTCCTATATTGTGTTTATCAGCATGAACATCTAAAGTTTTTGCATTCTGTGAATGGGAAGCAAACTCCTCTTTAACAAATCACACTTTTCATGACAGGACTGAAAAATTACATGGAAAACTGCGGCTCTGTCTCGCACACCTATTTAAAGTGAGTGGTATTTATGCATCATCTCGTGTTCATCCTGAGAAATGAAGATTTTATCTTCACAAAATATCTGATACTCTGGAAAGGTCAGTGTTTTGTCTTTTTCCCTCCAAGCTGAACATGAAAGTGGACATGCGAGCTGAGAGTTTGGATTCTTTATTTAATTTTTCTGTTCGGTCATCCTTTCCTCCTTTACGCTTTCTTTCCCTCCATGGGTAAAAAGAGTTGTAAGAAATGTCTTTTTTCTTTTTAAAGAAATGTATTGTGAAATAAATGAACTGACCTGATGCAGTTTTTAACTGTTCACACTTCAGACTTAAACACAGAAGGTGCAATAGCTTTAGCATGTCTAGGAAGTTCCCATGAATTATGTTTTTTTTTTGTTTACAACATCTAAAGCTACTTGAATTGGTGTGCAAAGACATTAGTCCATACAACAACTTCCTTGCTGTTCAAACAAACCTTGATTGATTTTTTACTGTCCAAACAAAGCCTTGAGCAACTGTAAAAACTTGTTAATAAGGTGTTGCAAATCGCTTTAAAAATACCTGAATGGAAGCCCAACTTATCTCTGTTTGTTCCCTCTGCCTTCTTCCTCTCCTCCGAAGAGCAGAGCTGTGCTGACTTGACATAATTAGTTCCCCGGCATAGCGAATGCTGACACAGGTATTTGTGCTCAAACAAATGGCCTACAGCATCTCTGTCCCCCCTCACTATTCTCCCTCTCTTGCCTTTGTTTTTTTCTTTCTCTCCTGCTGTCATTTTCTTTTCTTCTTTCTTTCCTTCACATAGTCTCCATCCAGTTCCTTGTCATCTCTCTTTGATTCATGTGGGTCTAACAAAACTGTTTGTGTGTGGAAGGGTCACACACGCATCTACATGCGCAAACACACATATCAATCCACATGGAGGCTCATGGGAAACAGGAGATCCAGGTGGCGAGCAAGCCTTTGAGACCATAAGCCAAACTGAAATTAACTGCCAGTCGAATGTAAGAGTACTCCACACATAAATGAATCCCCTGTTCGACACTAAAACAAGAAAAGACGTGTTCCACTGACCTGTTGAGGTAGACTCGTTTCTCGGTGAACTGCCCTTGGCCGTGTGCCGGGTCTTCATACGGTTCATTCTGGACGACCTCCACCCCTTCCCCTCGATCACTCTGCTCATGGCTGTGTTTACTGATCATGTACAGCTGCCCGATCCGGTACTGGAAGATAAAACACACAGACAGGATAAGTTCACATACTATTGGATCACATACTTTAGGAAACCTGCAGTATAACCTAGAAACATTAGTACATAGTGTAACAGCCTTGGGACATACTGCAGTCAAAGATTTACAGATATGTTGACAGCAAAAATGCTCATAGATCAAGTCAAGGGTCAAGTGTCAAGTTGAGAAAACAAAACTCACCACAAGGTCCATTTAGTAGCTGTTCTGTTTTTGACAAGACATTGTAAGTAAGAAAGTAAGAAGATGAAAAATGAGGCAGTAGGAGGTAATGAAGGAAAGCTAAAACCACCGTATTCCCCTGGATTCCACACTTCCTCTTTCCCTGACCTTTACCTGTCATAGATGCTGGCTGAGCTGTGAAATGCTGTCGTGGGAAAATGTAAGGTGCTCACCCAAAATAGCACACAGGGGGGCTCAAAACGGTGTCAGCACCTAGCTGCTATTGCAAAGATCACATATGGACACACATATTTCACAGGTATGTGCTAAAATAAATGAAACAATAATGTAAAGCCCTGCAGATCATTAGACCAAGCCTAGTGGAAGGATGCAAAACCAAGCAGCTATAACAGATAGTATCATGGGGGATTTGCATAGTTAGGACATCTGCAGCTTCCAGAAAGCCAGTTTTAGCACTTGCATGACAATGTTTGATGCTTCATGAAATTTGCTAGAATAAACATCCAAAATAAAATAAAAAACGAAAAGCTCATTTCCTTTTGAATTTAGCTGTATATAATAAAAAGCACACAATGTCCAGCTACACAAACAAAGCAATGCTGTAAAATCAACATATTTGGTCTCATACAGTATATGACCACGATCCCATAATGATCTCAGAGTGGATGCATAAGGGTCAGCTATATGTGAAGATCCTTTCCATGCAATATCATATGCATAATATGTTTAATACTATAAATTTGAATTAACCAATAGTCTGGTGAAAACAAACACAAGATTCCCAATCATCTTTCCTGAATATTTACCATACAAGTAAATCCCCTGTATCAAATGAGTCTTAGTGTTCTGTTAAGGTATGGTGACGGTCACTGTTATGCTCAGCAGAGCCTTAAGTGGCCAATTCTGCCCCAGAGATGAGAGTGTAATTATCTGAAAAATAGACAATCCCACCAGAGTAAAGAGACTTTAACATGCTGTAGGACAAGGATGATGAATTAGAATAGCTTTTAATTAATTAATTAATTTTGATCAATTTAAGTATGGTGCAGAAAATGAAAATCATCCTTTCTGCATTTCATTTCCTGTTGGTTTAATTCTTTTCTACAGCTTGCAGTTTTATTGGGATCTAACAACAGCAGTAAATCATGGGCACAAATGTACATCCAAACCTGGGTCAGATAGAATTTGACAATACTTTTCCTGGATTGTCTTGATACAGTAAACCCCAGCCACCCAGTAGTCCATTTTGAATAAACAACAGGAATGATTTCACCCAGATGTGACATCCACATGCATGTATTCAAACACTTACAAAACGCAAACCAGTACGTACACACACAGATGTGCACACAAACACACAAGTATGTACATTTACTCTCTCACAACATAGTAACCACTCATTAATGCAATGCTCTTGGATATTAAAATCAACAAGCAATGAATGTTGCACACTGTTAACTGGATAAAAACATGTTTCCTACACACACTTCCTGAGCTATACATCACCAAACATCTACCTCATCTATTCATTAAAGGTCACAAAGCCAGCTGCAGCACCTTGTGTCTTCTGTGGTCTTGTAGACTAGTTTCACTGAAAAGGCTGCAATGCAATGACTCACCTCCTCTGTATCTATTCGCTCCAAGGCCCTCAGTCTCTAGACAATGGTATATATGTAAGATTGCGGTGTGAGAAAAGTACACACACTTTAAAAAACACACTCAGAATACCAGGCCTAAAGATGGTCCAAAAACTGAGCCCAAAATTCCCCAACTAAAGCCAGACACAGCAGCAGGTTAAGATCAGCGAGGAACATGAAAAATGTTTTCCTTTTCTTTTTGTCACTTTTTCCACTGTGCAGCATGTTTTTTGCAGGTGTCTACTGCTGTAAATTTGTTTTGCCTTCTCATTGGAAGGAAAGCAAATAAGTGTATTTCCCAAAATGAACTTTTCCTCCAAAAACCTTAAACCTGAAATAACTGGGGGGTTTTTTGGCTACTTGGGGGCAGCACACAAGCTGTGATCACAACATCATTCAGCAGATACGCAACATTAGCATTCATTTGGAAGTTGTTGTGTTTCTGGTCACCTGATGTAAGCAAGTCAAATATTTATTCTTCTTTTAGATCTGTTTTAGTTTCTACCAACCCCTGAGGGAATTATCTCACTCTTTAGTTGGTAAATGTTCCACTATGTTCATGTACCTAAGTGCTAACTTTGTCTGTTTGTACGCTTTTTGCCAGGCACCAAACAGCAGAGGGTTTTTGGCGCTTTTTCCCTGAAAACAGTATAGAAAACCGAAACGAAAGGCGCTATAATGCCTCGTAGGGGAACTACAGAGTCAGATGATAATTCTCTGTCCTTCACTACAAGCAACCCCTTTCACAAGGGGCTATTTGAGTGCGAGAGCAGGGTTTTGAGGGAGAGTATTACAAAATCTAAACATGAAATCAATAAATCATGCTCTCAAATTGAAAGACCATGCTCTTGATTAAAGATATGAAAAAAGCCCCATACATAACATGCTCTTTTTGCCTCACCTTCCGTCGATTCATTCTCAGCACCATTAATAAAAATTCACCTTTTTCACTCAAGTCTCGAAAGCAAAGGCAGCGTTTCTAAAAACAGCTCTGGGCTGTGGTGAGTGCGAGCCTGCCAGGTTAAGAGCTACTGTAAATAATGCAAACGCTCTCCATCCCTCTTCTTCCAGGCCACATACAAAATGAGGGAGGTAAGTGGTGTGGATTGAAAGACACTGAGGCAGAGGACAAGCTGAGGTGGGAATTAAAAAGAGGACGAGGGAGCACAGAGGAGTTTTTTTTGAGTCCTTTGCTCATGAGTGAGGACGAAGTTGCAGAAAATGAGAGGAAGGTACAGACGGACAGAAAAAAAAAGGGTTGAGGCTAATTTAATGTCCTTTTATACAAGAGATGTCCTTCACTTCGTCATCGATGAGCTTTAGCGGATATCAACTTCTAAAAATATCAAGGACGTGCATTCATTACCTAGGCCTCAGTGAGATTGTTTGAAATGTTTGACTCCATGACGAATGTGCTCGATCGTGAACAGGTTAAAACAGACCGCTCCATATTAGGGAAGGTTTGCACAACAACAAATAAAAGCTTGTACTGACTGGTTGAATAGCCCTGTTATTTTGCCCCTGTTGAAGCAAAACAGGCAATCACCTGCAGCGCTGAAGTACTACTCGCTCTGTCTCTTGTCTGGAATCTTCACAGTGTGATCAATCATTTAGCTACATGACGCAGCCAGCACAAAACGGCCAGTACTTGCCTCGTCTTTATTCGATTTGTCTGATGACAAGGCTGTGGTTTGTTGTTGCTCATTAATCAATGCCAATAAACTAGAGTGTGTTGTCATCATCACCCCCTATTACAGGGTTCTGGTCTAGGTCTTGAAGCCCAAATCCACACACTGAGAGGGCTGTGTCTTGCTGGAGCGTCTTTAACCACATCCAGCCCCTGAACCACTTGATGTAATAGTGTGCGAGTCATTGAGTTTAAGACCTTCGTGTGTGATCACAAACACTTAATTTTCTTCGTATGGAACCATTGTGTAAAAGATTGGTTTGCTGCATATTTGCCCTTGGTGTATTTACACTGCACAAATACTGAGCACTGAGGATAAACAGAAGGCACACAGAATTTCAAGAATTCTGTGTCCGAGAAGAATTTCACACCGTGCAGATTCAAGTCCCACTGTTGGAAATCAGCAGATAAAAACATAACAAATTCACTGTTGTCAGTAGTCATATTAGAGGACCCAAAATAATAAAAAAAATATGAATACAGTTGCCACTGTGTCAGAGTAACGCTGCACTGTCACAGAAATAAAGAGGAAATGGTTTGCTGCATGGCATTCCCCGACTCTCTTTCCCCACATTTCCTGTCTCTCTCCACTATCACTATCAAATTAAAGCATAAAATGCCCAGGAAAAAAAAGAAGTGGTCCATGACTTAGATGAGAGGCGGTCAAGGGGAGGTGACAGTTATGAGGATGGACAATAGAATATTATACAGTAGGTATATAGTGTGGTGTTGACGGAGGATGATCCTGGGCCTGCATAAAGACCTTGAGGCAGGTGTGGCAGTGAGAGAAAGTTGCCATGACAAAATATTAAATCATATAATCTAAAAAAACCTCTTAGTAACTTTGCATGTTATGATGATGACATGGTGAACAGAATATTTATTATGCAAATGGATTTATTTATTTGTTCTAGTTGACAACCAAGATTTTTCCCATGTGGAGAGAGGTGGACTATCTTTACATAACTCATACTAGTGTGGACCTCTCGTGAATTTTGTTCATTTCGCAGAGAAAATTCTGAGTGCTAGAAAATTGGTGCATGTGACAAATAACTCTTAAATCACTCCTACGTGCCACTTAAGAGCAATTCTGTTCGTCCAATGTTCTAAGCTGCCCAGATAAATAAAGCAATGCTCCAGATTTCAAATACACCACCCACGATAAAACATAAGAGAAATAAATGCCTGGATTGGAAAAACTGTAGTGTAATTCTTACTGTTTGACCTCCCAAATATCAATATATGTGGATAGTTTTCAATAAAATAAATGAACACAATTATTTTAAAAGATCATCGATGCAACATTTTTAACCATAAAAACGGTGGGAGAGATTCTTGTTTTCCGAAACCACTTCAGCGTGTCTGGGACTACCTCCTAAAAACATAATACACTCGATCAGTTGTGCCTAACATAATTTAAATTATTCACACTTCATCATTTTTCAATTTTTCAATCCAGTTCATTTTCATCTCATTTATTTCTGCCCACCTGAAGTGTTTCTGTAATAATAGCATAGGCTTTGCCCAACCAGTGAGAAATTGGTTAATTCACTGCAATCTCAACAAAACCTTAAACACAAATAGTTCCATTCATTAACATAAAATACTGCTCACATTTCTAAGGGCTGAAAAAGGTCTAGACAAGTTGTCAGACAGCCAGACGTACCGCTGGACTGGAGAAACACAATATGAATACACAACATTGCAGCGTTAAGCTGTATCAATCAATATGTGGTCTATCTGGACTCCCTCGGCATTTCTGTGCAGTCGATAATGCTACAGCACCATCATCAAGAAAGTGGAGCAGGGGGGTAAAGGGGGAGTTGGCATCATTGTATGGTCAGTAAAGCTATAGTACTGTTGAGGGGGATGAGAATGGAGAAAGAAGGAGGAAAATAATAAGTGGATAAAACAGTGGAAGAAGGTAAGGAAATGGACAATCAGCAGATAGAGAAGGGAGTATAGGAGAAAGACAGGAGGAAGGAAACACAGTGGAAAGGCAGAGGAGGAGTTATGATTAGCAGGCTGCACATAGCTGTATATCACTACATTTCCAGGCCTCAGTGCACAAAGGATGGGGAGAGGGAACTCAAATGAATGAGAGCAATAAACCAAGACAGGCGAGAATGGATAGAGGAAAGAGTAGAATAATTTTCTGTCCATTGAGAGATGATCTCCCTCGTTATTCTGTGCAACGACAAGTACTCTGGCTTCACTGGCACACTCAGACAAACAAACACAGTGATGGAAGCATTTCAGTTTGGCTTTTGATTTTTTGATTTTAAGTGGGACCTTGGATGGGAGCCAAACACTTCACCCCATCTGTGACCACTGAATCATGTTAGCAAGAAAAAGTCTGAGTTCAGTCTATTATTGTTGAGGATGAGTTGCAATAAAGTAAACTAGAAACAGGTATGTATAAGTAAGGGTAAAACATTGTCTTTAATTAAACCCAAACATATGTGTTGTTGAATGTGATATTTTGTGTGCAAAGTTGAAATGAAGTGGAAACCACACCCATCCAAAATAAAAATAAAAATTGTGCTGGTTTGGCTTTGAACATCTATGAAGAATTGGAAGATATGAATAATCCACTGTATACTATAATGATGTCCAACTACCATCATCAATGGTACCATGACTAATTAACATTTATAATAGACATCCCAATGTTTCATATTAAGAATATCACTATTCCAATTGAGTTTCCACAAAGGCGGCAAACAAAGCTGAACGCTGACTTAAAGCTGTCCTGACAATATATGTGATATTTTTAGGTTTAGTTGTTAATTGTTCAGAATAAGAGCTCCTTTCATTGTGAATAAAGATTCTCAGATTTGCTGATCCTTATTCTGTGAATTGACCATTCTTTAACTAGCTCAAAATACACTTTGCTTTCACAAACACAGCTAATTGGTTCATTTGACTGAGCACAGATTATGTTTTACAGGTGGGAATTAAATTTGCATTCACAAATGAGACACATTGTGATCCATCATGAGTAAGACATGTAGTTAGACTAGTTCACACAAAATGGATATATGTAGCCTTCACAAGCGTACTGTTGCCACCAGAAGTAGGTGGAAGGAACTAGCTACATTTTGCCAAATAAATAAAAGAAGAAGATGTTCCTTAACACAAGATCATTCATCTCTATTCATCTTGTATTATATTCCAGTAACATATTCTATATTACCTTTTAAAAGGTAGCCTTGGCAGATGAAGCAGAATAAATGACCTTCTGCATAAAGAAGTCCTCAACATCAGCCAAAGACTCTTATACACAACAAAAGTACAAGTGAGGACATAATTAACCTACAGTCAAAGAGCACTCTCCTCAGCAGCCAGGTCAGCTCACCTCCCTATATGAATGTCAACGTGACATATTAGCTATACTAACAGCTGTTCTAACCACTGTGTTCCACTTGTAGAGGGCCACAATAATGCCTTCTGGGAGCACCGTGGCAGCCCAACAGACAGACCATTTTGTGCCTGGCAGGTTCTGAAACACTGAATTTATAAGAGTAACTTTGGAGGGAAAAAGAAACCTTTCTTGCCCCTTAGCTCATGTGACTTTAATTGCTCAATTTCTGCCTGAAAGAGTGCAATAGCTATGGAGATGACAGTGACTCAGTGTGCTTTCCTTGGTTGCCGAGTGAATGAGTCTGTGTGGGAAGCTCGTATGTACATAGTTCTATTATGATCACACGCTGAGGACCTGTGGTAACGCAAGCAGAAAGGTGGGCTATTCTTTTATTAATAGCAATTTTAAAAACATCAGCTGAGGAGATTCCTTTCTAGGAGACAGCACATCTACTGGCATGGCGCCCACACAGGAAGAGTGTTGGACTCTAAATAAAAACACCAGACCCCTTGCTTTTTATTACTCTTGTGGAACAAGGCTCAGACTAGTCAAAAAAACCAAACAAAAAAAAAAACAGCCAGTCACTGTCATTCTGTTCCAGGTACTTTTTTTTTTGTTGTTCTTTACTTTTTATAGTCAGTATTGGGAATGGTTATCTTAAATTGGTACTGGTTCCTATTTCAGAGCAGAAATCTCAATAAGTTCATAGGGAGTTGGTGCTGCTATCAGTATTTGAACATTCTGTAGTAATTTTGTTTGCCTACTATGTTGTTTGCATTGGTTTGTTAATGATGACGCCATCGTAAGTGTCTTGCTTGTGGTGCCCCTCATAAATTTTAGTCCCACTGTCTCTAAATTGCAAAATGCAAATGAATGGCCACAGTCTAGAGCACTGTTAAAGTTATTTATCTTTACTGCAATAGCAATAATAGCTATAGCGCATATACCTCCTATAGCAACTACTATATAGTGTCCCTGAGTAAACACAGAGACTGGGTGACCTTGCTTGCTACATGAAAAGATAATTCGTTCAAACATCCTAACCATTTGTCGCTTTACACGGGACCGTTAGTTAATTTCTATCCTGTAAGAGGTGTGGCTGAAAACTGTGTGAGATCCACAGCAACTACATTCTGAGTCGACAATGTGCCAGAATAACTTTCCTAAAAATCACTATTTCACTAAATGTGGAGATACGTGGACATAGACAATATAAAATATATAAAGTATGCAGCTAGGATTACACTGGTTCATAGCCTTTCCTACATCCATCTGTTACACACACACACACACGAGCCCATCACTTTGCAGTTTCATTACCTATGATGGCAAAGGCACACACACAGCCACACACAATCTTCTTCCCCTGTGCACATTTAATCAACTGGGCGGCAGTGTGCAGTGTGCTGGGCTGCTCTCTCCAGATAAGATTATCCTTCAACTGTAGACCTGATAGTCAATAGGTGGACCAGCAGTGTAATTAGTGTGTGTGTGTGTGTGTGTGTGCGTGTATGAAGGCAAGAGAGAGTAGAGAGAAAGGGCAAATGAACAAGACAACACAAAGATGGTAAAGATAGTGATTGAGTGAGTGAGAGAGAAAAAGACAAAGACAAGTTGTTATCTGTGTTGCCCAGCCTGTACAGTCTTAGAACCATAAACACAAGAACGCAATGTACAGGACGAAGAAACATTTGCACTACATCTCTGTCTCAGTCTCATCTCTGTCCTATCTTAAACAAGAAGCCTCGCATCATTTCTCTCACCCCCCTGCTGCCTTTCCTGTGGGTACATAGAGTGGAGTGAGGGGGAATTTCAAATTTGTATGAGAAAAAGAAACTACTCTAAGTGTTTGTCAGTGAAAGAAGGCACTGGTTGTCCGTGTTTGCACCTAAAAGTGTACAAGAGGTTTAACTGAGGGGGTGACAACTGGGATAGAAATTATGAAACAAAAGTTTTCTAATGTGTCTTGATCTTTATTTTTATCAGTGTTTTTTGTCAAAGCCAATCTGTTATTTTGGGTAGTCAACAAATGTGCGCTGTATGTGCACAGTCAAAACTTTGGGGCCTTTTTTGTGGTGACTAATCTCATACACAGGAAGCCAACTGTGCATTTTCACACTACAGTACTCAGCATCTGTTCAATGTAAATAAGACACAATCCATTTTGGTTTGGACTGTTGCACAGCAGAGAATTAGCGACTACATGTTCAGTACAGCCTGTTAACATAAAATAAAGTAATCCATTCGTTTTTATACAGCAATATGGATTCTGACCATTAATTTGGGGTCACCTGGCAAAACTGAGAAATAATCAATTTAATTCCATTAGTGATAAGTAACACTCCTGTATGTGTGGAAACAAAGCTAAGAGTCTATAGTCATGCTAGCTGCTCTGTGAGACCTACTAAATGCTGACATCAGCATGCTCAACGTGCAATGATAATAACGTGCTGATGTTCAGTGACTAAATTTTATATCAAATATCAACAGCCTTAGTCTGGCGTGTTAGCATGCTTAACATTTGCTAATTAGCACTAAACACAAAATACAGCTGAGGCTGATGGGAATGTCATTAGCAGGATTCATCCTCTGGGAACCATGAATGTCTGTACAAAATTTCACTGTAATCCATCCAATAGCTGTTATTTAATTAGCTGATATTTCAGTCTGGACCAAAGTGGTGGACCAACCGCTATCCCCACAGCCTAAAGATTCTGACATGTTACACCTTTGTCTTTGTATTGGATTCAGGCAAAATATTTTTTAACATCCTATAATGGCTAAGTATCCACACATTATCTATAGTTAAAGGGTGGATATAATAATACTCTTTAAAAAATAGTAAAGACTGGATCGAGTTTAATCCCACAGATTATTGATTACTTGTCAATGTCAATTAAAACATGCAAAGCAAGGTTTTAAGGCCAAACAACCACTGAAATATCACATTGAAATGAGAAATATATTTCAAAATCTGATTTCAATTGTTGTATATTGAGTTTGATGGCTGCTCCCTTGACCTTTAAGCGAAACAAACTGTGCTTGGGTGCCCACCTGTGACTCAACCTGATACCTGTCAGCTCCAACTTCCTGCTAATGTGGGATAAAGTGCTGCCCAGCTGAGGCATACACCCGGGACGCACGCCTCCCCTCGGACAGGACTATTAATCACTCGAACTATTATTATTCATCATATCACACATGCAGACAGGCCTGTGCACGCACAGATGATGCACAGTACACATTTATACACACAAATCCAATGTCAGAGATAGATGGATGTTTTCCTGTGACTAAGATGTTGGTCATGACAACACGAGGAAAAGAAAGTGTTTAAGAGAGAGAGAGAGAAATGTTTAATCCTTGAGTTAGATAAGTGTTTATTTCATCAAGGTTGTTAAAACTTGAAAATAAAGCGAACAATCTTCTGTTGTAAACCATGTAAATAAAACTAAAAAGACTAAAAAGATTATTGCATCATTATACCATGGTCATGGAAAATACCTGAGTCTGATTGGCTGGATTATTTTTAGATAACGGCACTGCTCAGACATAGCATCCAGATCATCCCTCTAAATTGGTATGCACAGGTATGTGGATGCAGGTTGGCAGATCTACATGGAGTACAAAGGGTAATCTGTTACTGGTAACCTACATGCCAGGCTATTCGGCCGGTATTTCCACGTTAAAATTTCCCTCAACACCAAATTCAAATTGCAGGCCTGTCAGGATAATGTTACACCTGTCTGGACTGAAAAATGCCGTAACTGCAGAGAAAGTAGAGTCAAATCCCCAGCCTGTATGGAGCTGGGCTGAAGTCCAGATAGCTGTTGGCATTGAGGTGAAGGTCATGGTAGTGTGCTATGAATTGCAGACCAGCGCTTACAGCTGCTGCAGCCTGTGTGTGTCACAAGAGAGTGGTGTGAAGAGCACTCTAACATTACACTGTAACAGCACTGTAATTGTAGCACTGCAACATGCCACCGTGTTGTGTGTCTGTGAGTGTGTGTATGGGTGTGTGGGTGTTTGGAGCGCGGTGGAGGGGGGGCAGAACATATGCTCAATGCTCCGTGTGTCATTGGCTTTGTCTTTTCAAAGCAAGCAGATGTACTATACATACATCGACTGTGTGTGTGTGTGGATGAAAGAGGGTGTAGTTACTTTATGGGTGATCTCCTGTATTCCATTGTATGCCCTCACGTACACACAAAACACTCAACACCTTTTTCCTCACCCACCTCCATACAGCACAAAACAATTATCACCAGCGCTTCCTCTACACTAGAGGTGGAGAAAAAACTGTGACACAGGATTTGCCACATTTTCTGTCATTTGCACAGCTTGAGTGATTATTTAATTGACTGTATTCATTAACCAATCTATGAGTCTGCACTCAGAACAATTAATTCATGTCGACCCACATTTGCTAAAAACAGATGGATGTGGAAGGCCTTTGGGAGAAACATGAATGGAGGTAAGCGGTAGGTCAAAGCAGCCTAATTAATGCGGATTTTTACATTGCCTCAAAACACGCATTTCTCACTCACATGCACACACACACACACACACACAGTTTCACCACGTTTAACCTTCAGGAACACCTGTTAAACACAGATTATTGCAACAAGTCTGAAAGTATGTATGTATATATACACTCTATATACATATATATATAATACAAATCATTTATTAACCTTTTACATCACTTAACAATGTAGCTTCTAAAAGGGCAGTAGTTTTAAAAGACAGAAGTGTGTGTGTGTGTGTATGTGTGTGTGTACACACACACACACACACAGTATATATTGGCTCCGGTATAACCAATTTGTGATGGCGCTTGATTTTTAATATTACAGGGAGACGTGAAGCAAAAAAAAATTTTTTAAAAGAGACGGGGAGCAGAGCCCAAGTACATTAAAAAGAAAAATGGATACGAGGACAGAGGGAGACAGCAGGAGGTAATATAAAGAGCAAGGCAGGACCCAGCCAAAACAGAGAGAAGACAAGGAGAGAGGGAAATAATGGAAGAGAGAATAAGTGAGAGAAAAGGCCTAGACCGAGACAAATGACAGGACTGATGGAGCGAAAAGGAATTTGAAAGACAGACGACAAGAAAGAAAGAGTGTCAAATGAATGTGGAGAGAATAATAAAGAGAGGTGCTCTACATTAAGGTGCCAAACAGAGTGAGAAAGTAAGTATTTCGTGGGGAGAGAATGAGACAGTGAAAAAGAGGAGAGACAGCAAATGATGGAGAGTCAAGACAAGGAGTGGGAAAGAGTAAGACAGAGACTAAATAAAGCATAAGGAGGCTGTAAGAGAGAACTGAACCCAAAAGAAGGAAGAGGACGCAGAGGAAGAGGATGGACTCAGTAGATCCTCCCTCCTTGTCCTGGCTGGCCAACACAGGAACTGTAAATCCCCCACGAAACTTGAGAGGATGTAAACAAACCATTAGCCCTGTTCTACCAGAGGGAAAACCATCCTCCACACACACACACACACACACACACACACACACACACACACACACACACACACACACACACACACACACACACAGTACACTGACACACATGCAAACAGATGTGAATGTGCAGACATTCTCACCTTGGTGGTACATACGTGCATTTGCATGCCTGAAAGAGAAAGTACATACAGTACAAATACACACGCCAAGGACAATGTGTATGCAAGGACTTGGAATATGTTCATGTTCACAGATCTTCCCCTCACTGCTACTCTGCCCTTTTTGTAAATGGGAGAGACCAATTTCTTGGGTGGACACACATTATAAAACCCTCTCATGTCCAGCCACTTCTGGAGTAAATGACTCACAATTAGTCCTGGAACACTGTGGGCTAACAGCTCAGAACACAGAGTATACCCATCAATCAACAACACACACACACACACACACACACACACACACACACACACACACACACACACACACTGAGCACATCGTTCCCTGCTGGACTCTCCTGAAATGTTTCCAATTGAGTCCCATTTGAGTCATTTTCTACCAGCGATTTTTTGCCCCTTTTTTTCCATGTTTAACCTTAAGATATAAGGACTGAGGATCTGCTTGGTGGTCACTTTTCACTTTGGATTATTTATTTATTTTTTTCTTTCTTTTCTTTTGGCTTATGAGACATTGAAAAGGATGCACAAGTGAATTCACTTCATTATTTCAGTTTGTTTCAATGATGGAAAAGTTGAGAGCCTGACCGATAATCAATTTTATTGGCAGATACCTATATTGATATTTGAGAGTTTCAAAGATACATATAAGGATATATATCAGCCAATATTTGTTAAAGAAAACATTTTTGAAAGAATTGTGACCAAGCATTCAGTGTTCTTTGGTGGAAAAACTGTGCAATGGTGACACTGTATATAAGTTACCTCAAATATATCTTTGGCTTCTCTGTACTGCGATTTCTTGTTATGACACATTGGCCAATTCTGATACATCTGCAATAACCAAAAGGGTTACCGTCCATAAGTAATAAAAGGAAAGGGTTTGTCACAAGTAATCAGTGTTTTTACTGATTTTGTACAGTGACTGAAATATTTTGGTTCGCCAAAATAGTAAAAACAGTTTACATGCTGAGATACACACTAAGAAATGAACAGATCCAAAAAGAGGGTTTTAAATATGAGCTATAAGCCACAAATCTTATTTGATACACAGTCATAAACTTACAGTTGCAGAAAATAGTGTTTAGACTCAGTATGTCACTGTGGTCCATGTAAATCAATTATCACTGAGGTGAAGCAAGATGTCTACCAGGAACAGTACCATTAGAGACAAATGATAATGATCTTGTCATTACTAGGATTAGGTTACATTAAAAATCTGCCCATTGGATTGATTCCTACACTCAATGATATTGACTAAAACTTGCACTGCTTGTATGATATTAAGTTTTGAAAGAACTTCAGGGTTAAATATATGAGGATGAAAGTATGCAAAAGTTTTCCCAACTTGGAGAACAACAGGAACTTCTATATTTTCCAGCCCATCACATGTTTCAAGTGGTTAGGGTTACATGCTACGATTAACACAGCTCGCCTTGAAATCTATGTTGAAATGTGTCTCTTGTGCATGTACGTGTATATAGAAAGGAAATGCCATGCAACCCATTGACCAACAGAACTCCAAAAACTATGATTTACAGGGAGACTGACAGTGGTGGTCAGTGGGACCCAAATCCCATTAAAGAGCCATCAAGTCTGAGGACGAGGAGGAGGGGAGGCGACTGATCAGAGTGCCCTCAGTGTCATCCTTGCTTGCTTGCCACAAGCTGAAAGCTTTTATATGCTTTTACCCAACTAAACACTACTCACCACACTCACTGTTCAGTTCTATCTGTTTACATCTCAAAGTCCCATTCTATAACCTTTCACTTTCACCCTCTCTCATCATATCATTTTCCTTTCCCCTCCATGCCATTCTCCAGGGCTCTTGGACTTTCAGTCTGTCTCATTTTCACACTTTTGTTTTTATGGCAAAACACTTGCTTAATTTTCTCTTCACTGTGACCACAGATGGAGTTGTGATCATGAATAAGGAGAATGTGTCAAAGTAATTTTAGCATTTTTTATTTTTACTTTTCAGAATTTAGTTTGGACTAAAAGTTTTTTTTTTTAATGCAGCTCTGGAGGTAGCAATTCAGAGCTCACGATGAAAGTCTGTGGCGTGAACGCATATGTGTGGCCATTTAAAGCACTTCCTCTCCTCTACCTCACTGCTCAGAAGAGCTCACACCAAGCCCCCAGGAAGTGCGCCAGGCTTTGAAGTCAATTTGACATAGTGGCCAAATTGTGTATACTTCTAGGTCCGTCACGTGATGCACACTGGCCCCAAGAAACTTTTTCCCACAGATTTACTTTGTGAAAGAGATGTCTGTCTGTCTGTCTGTCTGTCTGTCTGTCTGTCTGTCTGTCTGTCTGTCTGTCTGTCTGTCTGTCTGTCTGTCTGTCTGTCTGTCTGTCTGTCTGTCTGTCTATCGGTTCAATTCAATTCAGTTTTATTGATATAGCGCCATATCATAACAAAGTTATCTCAGGGCACTTTTTCATATAGAGCAGGTCTAGACCGACTCTTTATATTTACGTAGACACATGCAGGCGGAAACACAAGCATACTGACACAGGTATTAGGCCTAATAAACAAACAAACAAGATGTTCAATTACCTAAACTATCACCTTCATAAGGTCAAAATACTGTATAATAAATTATTAATAGGCCTAGTTATTGTTAAAGTGCTGGGAAAAAAAATCTACAATTCCATGACCACTAGGAACACTATCTGCTGCTGAAGATCATGTGATAAATCGAAAGCTCCAAAACAGCTACTAAATGGACTAAATGGGGAGAGATTGTTTTGTCGACTGCTGTTTACAAGGTCAAGAATTAATTCTAACTGGACTGGAGCACACCGATTGATTTGCAGCCTTTAACTGTGCAAACAGACTAAGGTTTCAACACTACTGTGTTTTAATCAGAGTCAGAATGGACAAAGACATGAGGCAAACAACATATATAGTCAACCTAGAACAGGTGTTCAATTACAGCACTAAGCACCTGTATCAGCTGCATATTGCTTGGAGATGTGCGGAAAACCCTGTTTCAACATAATTTTACACTGTGGATTTTTTTGGTTTGCCAAGCATTGAGTTTAAGATTAGTACCCGACAAACTTTAAAATGTCAATGAACCCCTTAATGCCTCTGTGTTTCTCTGTTGTTTCCTTGGCTGCACATCACGCAGTGTGCTTTGTGCTCACATAATGCAATTTAAGTGTCCTCGGTTGCTGTGCTTTTTCTTCACTTAATTGCTCCGTTGTTGCAATATAATACATGTTGAGGAAATTCATGTGAAACAAAATTTTAAGAGTAGTTTCGCTGCGACACAGTAAATCATAGGCTACTGGTATAAAGACAGGTGTAAGTGTGCATGGTCTGTACTGAATGTGTGTGCGAAAGGGAGATGGATAGAAACAAAGAGTCTCTGTATGTGTGTGTATATGTTAGTAAGTGTTTATGAATCCAACGGCTCAGTGTAGGAGTGGGAGGTTGTGAGTGGCGGAGTGAGAGAGTGATCAAACACAACTTAAATGAAAAGGTCAGGATGGGTGAAGGCAGCTTTGATGGGAATCCCCACTGGGGTGTGTGCGTGCGTGCGTTTGTGTGGTAACAGCAGGGCCACTACTGTACTATTTTTAGCCGTGCTGGTTGAAGTTTGACTTCATCATCAGGGACGAAGGACAGTGACTTTCCCTGCCTCCTCCTCTTTCCTTTGTCTTCCTTTGCTCTCCATGTGTCTTCATGTCCTTGTTCTCTTTAACAATCTCTGTTGGTTTCCTTCCCTCCCTCCCTCCTCTTACTCATGCGTCAGTCATTTTTTTAGGGTTCCACCTGGTAAACCTACATGGAGTGCAGCCATCATTAATGTTGTTAATTACACCTGTGCTGTTTCTGATCTTTGCAATTACCTTGTATTTACACATGCCTTCTACACATGCTCTTCCACAGTCTAAAATGTTACAGCTGGGTGAACACAGCTAAAATGTATTCAATTAATGACAGGCAAGTTTGATTTAAGTGTGTTGGTTAGCAAGCATAGCGGCAGCTGTTGTTCCATGCTATGACACATCTGTGAAAAGATGTACTGTTATGTTTGTACAGTTTACAGTATGCTTTAATTTTCCTTTACAGTCCAGTTCACCCTTTAAATTTTAATAAGATTTTCATGAGATGTCACACCTTGGAATCACCAGTGTCCCAATGTTCATTAACCAACATTCAAATCAGAGTATAGCAATTAAATGCTTACTACACCAACTGAGGACCAGTTTGAGGCACAGCCTGTTCAGTACCTAATTGGACCAGCTGTGCAAACACCTGCAGGACAGGGTTATTTTAGGACTTAGTTAGAGACCACTGCAGTGGCTGACCACTTTCAGCCCCAGTGAGGTGAAAAACAGACTGTGCATCCCTTTAGAAACAAACCATTGCATTGCATTTACATCCTGTTGGATAGAAGGCTGGCGATGGGAAATATTCCCATTCACAACTTTGTTCACACCATCAGAAAACGCAAGATGAGGATTTCCACTGTTACTTATGTAGTGTAATTAGTACAACTTCCATAAGACGTGAACACAGCATTAGCTATGCAAATGGAAAATCTTTCCCTCCACCTCTCCTGACCCTTACGTCACCCCTCTTCTGACCCCTGTGCCTTATTCAATAATAAACACACAGGTGTGCTGACCATACATATACTTATCTCTTGCCTTTATGTCTTGCCATTTTTCTTCCTTTCTTCCCTTCCCCCTCTCGCTCACTCTTACTTTTATCATCCATTGATGTCTATGTCACCCTCTCATGACCTGTGCATTACTGATGCAATGTACTTGTAAATGCCACACTGGTCTACTGCATAATGACAGTTCAGATAGTGTTACTGTCCACGGCGGTGTAATTCTACACGCACTAATGATTGTCGATGTAACACGACAGCGGCAGCCAGTCAGCTGAGGTTGATTTCTCACCAGCCGTGCTCACAATCACTCCTCTGGCATCAAGCACATTATTTTAGCAAAAACACGGGAGTAAGGAAAAGACCATTTTCATGTAAATGAGCTCTTGTTTGAGTTTGTTGTTCATGAAGAACAACTAAAAATCATGTAAAACCCTAGATTCAAACACTTTGTATTGATATCCAATTATACATGATTTATTTGAGGTTGTGAACTTTATGAACCCTGGTGTGAAACAGGCCTGTTTACAACAAAAGTTTTGTCAAATTGACAAGCTCAGAGAAATAGTTGATTATTGGGACAGCACTAGCCTAACGGATACTAAGCTTGGGCCATATACTGTATAATGTCATATATGTATATATATTCACAATTTTGTAACCCCACAAAGATCTCCAATAGAACAAGACAATTATATTATTTGAATTGATTAATAATTACACTATAATTAAATCATTATCAATCAGACGACAAACATCTTGAAATTTTCACAGTTATGGCCAAAAGGTATCCCTTAAAGAAATAAAAAGAAACAAAAATGAATGTAAAAACAATAACTTGAAGGACTTGCTGGCCAAGAAGCCCGAGACCAAGCCTGTCTGGGAAGACTGGGTTTTTTTCCTACCAAAATTCAAAGGTCAAAGCAGAGGATGATTAAAAAAAAAAAAAAAAAACACTAAGGAGTCCCAACAACTAATCTCTATGGACATAAGCATCACTCGGCTGATTATGCATCCTTATTACAGCAAGCAGCAGTTGCAGCTAAGTCTAAATTAATCAGCTGCTCTCCATCACTGGCATTTTTCCAGAGCTCCATAAACAGGACAGTGCTAGGTGGACGCAGGTGTACTGAAGCTGTGTCACAAATGGTAAGCTGTGTGGACACATGGAGATGATTGAGATGCTACCTCAGTAACTAATGTCTAAGTGTTCCTGAGATAGGAATCTAATCCCCAGATGCTCCAGTGAGGCTAAGTGATGAATAAGACTATGGGCTCTATTTTCGTCGCAGTACAAAGATTGAAAGAGCAAGACACAACTGATACGGTGGTATTTCCCTGACACTGAAATACAGTTGGTTTGATAACGCACATGTCACCAAGACAAGAGGTGTTGATATTTTGGTGAAAACTGACACTTGACATTACTCTGAGAACAGATGACAGAGGGCCAAGGTGTAATACTACATCATACAACAAAATTAGAACTATAACACAGTTTTGGTTAAATTTCATAGGGGTGGGTCAAGAAGAATTGTCAAGTTTATACAATCATGGAAACAAAGTTATTTCACTCAGAGTTTAGGCAGAAGTTGCATTATTGTTACACATTAATATAAGAAAATGTAACCTACCACCAATTAAATACAACCTTATTAATGGTCATTGTGCCACATTTCAATTCAGTGCGCATGATGGAACACGTGAGTGGACTGTTATATAGTCACCACCCACAAACATTCATTCACCTTAAATGGAAAAGCATGTACCTTTGCCAGCATATTCGTAATACCTCATACTTGCATGACGCCATGCTGAACCTACCAGACAAAGGTACCAGGTAGGAACACAAAGAAATAGCCGAGTATCGGGCCAGAGCACAATTTCATTGTGCTAAGGGACTGCTGGCTGCTGCTCATGCTTCAACATTGGTCTTGTAACACCCATAAAACCCTGTGTTGTGCATTGGATTGGGTTTTACTCTAAATGAATGCATTGCAGTTCTCTTGGATGAGGACTGGAAGCTGCATTTTGATGTGCCGTGTTGCCATGAAACGCCACCCGAGTTTAAATGGCACCCGTTATTCCAGCTGAACTAAAGCACTAACTGCTCCAGAGTTCAAACTGCTACACAGATTACTGAACACAATCCGTCAGTTTTAGTATTGCTGATTTAGTTCCTGGAAACAACTGCTGGAAACAATTCTCTTTGGATCTATTCAATCTAATTTTGTGTGCCTGCTGTTGTTCAAATGAGCAATGTGTGCTGATCTAAGAGCAGCCCTCCGTGCATTTTAGGCTTGTGTAACTTTGTACAAATGTGTCCCTGATGCCACATCTATGCAGTTGACCAATAAGGGAAAAATGCCACTGCACACTTAAGGCACTCACACATTCGAACACACACAAACAGCCACAGTCACAAGGACTTTGTGGCGCTACCAAGGCAACCAAAACACAAGAGCTAATTATAGTTATAGCTGTAGACTCTGGGACACAAACTCATACTCAGGCACACTCACATTGACAAGTACACTGAGCAGCCGGGCAATTTATCGTCAGTGAGCTGTCAATGAATCCACGTCCTTACGGGTTTTGTCTCAACGGACATCATGCTTAGGTAAAAATGAACCGCCTTTTCATTAGCAGCACTGATGAATCCAGGTAAAAATTGTTCATGCTTAATATTAATTGCCTGTCAAACAGGAGGAGATGTGAATCAGAGTCGGACCGCATTCAGGTAGAAAACGCAGTCCCCTAATGCAGAATGGGGCCGGGCCAGGCCAGTGACACAGCGAGGGTGCCAATACACATGGGTCCATGGGAAAAAAAGGTGACGTCACCGACTGCTGTGGCCAATCAAATGCGTCAAAGTTCACATTCCTGGTAGATTACTTTGTAACGTGAACACCGCATTTCTACTGTTTAACCTCACGATCATCTTGACGAAAGATGACATAATTGCCACTGTGATGAACTTTCCAGGATTGTACCTCACAATATTATAAACTGCTGTCCAGCCATTTGGCGTCTGATAAACCTTCAAACTCATGTATGTGTTGCTCAAGCTGCAACATGCCACATGCCCCCAACAACACAGACCTTGGCGTTTTTGTAAAGCAGAGCTGTTTTTGGTCTGAAGGCCTGCTTGGAGTACATTTTGGACCTATTAGACAGCTTAGATGTGGGTTGCCAAACTACAGTCTTTTACTGTCATGGAATCAGAGTGTGTAACCCACGTTATATATAATACCACCACAAAATACTATTGAGGCAGTGCCTTTTCTATTAAAAGGCTGAATGATGTAAACATATAGCCAGGCTTTCTGCACATTTCATTGTGCGAGGAAGCCAATGTCAAAATATGCTGGAGGATATACAATGCACATTAAACCACCTAACTGACAGAACAAACAGTACTCTGTATCTTACAACAGACAAGAAACAATTTCAATAATCAGGCTTCTGCTGCTGAAATCACAGAAGTATTCCCTTGGGTGCTGCACCAACAATCATACTGGTCTGTGGTTTGTGGTCTGAAGCTCGCCACAGAGAAGAGAGGGTGGAAAAGAAGCCGAAAACAATGATTAAATATATAACTAGCTATTCTGTTGCAAAAAAAACAAAAACAAAAAAAAACAACAACAATCCTGCATCTTATGAGCTGCAAATTCCTGCATTCTGCCTCAGTACAGTTACTTGGCCTTTTAAAACATGAACATTTGCTCACATGTATCTATAAATAAACGTCTTTATTTTCTGCAACTGCATCTCTTTCTCCCTGTCTTTTATCATCTCATCTCTCTAAAATCTTATTAAAACTTGTTCTTTATCTATTTCCATCCCTTTATCTCCCAGAGCAGCAACATACACTGTAAAACAACCCCTTTCCGCTTGGCACTAAAGACACAATATGCAACTTTTTTGCAATGAGGCAGGATGTATACCGTTTGTACTCCTCTGTCTCAGTTGGTCAGGTGTGCACCCCAGCACTTGTCACTCATCTTGATAAGTTGTCTACCTTGAAACAGTTTCGAGCCTGAGGTGACAAAACATATTCATGCAATTTCTATTATTCTACAGTGGGATGCATCAGCTCAATCATAGGGCCAGTGAGCGAGACAAGTACTGCAAACATATCATATAGATTAAGACTTTACATGGACATGACTGGTAGGAAAAATTAGAAAAATAGACTTACACATTTAGTGTCCTTTAAACAGCTGTTTGAGAAATTATCTACATTAACCATTTTAGTGTGATCACATTTTGATACAAAAAAATATACTGTAAGCACAAGCAATTCTGTACACACACACGCAGGCACAAGCAAACTGCACACTGTCTCTCCGTCACACACAGACAGACGCACACATGCACATGTCAGCACATGTCAGTGCTTACAGCAATGAGCCGCTGCATTATGTGCCCTGCAGATGCTTTCCACTATATAATACTGTATAAGGGGTAGCAGCAAGGAATGTGAAAGTCTCTCTCACATGTACACACACACACACACACACACACACACACACACACACCATTAACTTCTGGCAGCAGTAAGAAAAAAAAAAAAGGAATGATGTACTTCACATGACACAGTTGGTTGGCTGGAGGGTCAATGAAACATAGACGTCAGCATTTCCTACAAAGAAGTAAGTGTGTTTGTGTGTCCGTGTGTGTGCGCATACAACGTGCCAAGGCCAACCCCTTGGGCTGTAAACACACTTCAGTACCTTGGACAGCTACAGTTTCCTAACAGAGAGAAAGTGGGTGCAGTCATTAATAACCTGTGTTGACACTGCATTAACTTCTTACCTGTATATGAACCACCATTCACATGATGGCACTCTTCAAACCCCAATCCGTTTTGTATCTTTAAGTGCTATGTGTGCTGTGCCAGATTTACAGTAGTAACTACAAAACCTGCACCAACAATTACTTATGAGAGGTAAATCTATAGTCTACACTTTCATGTATACACACATGCTGCTGGCACAATACACTGCCCACCGCAAATACACAATACTTATTTCTGCATTACAGAGTCAGTTTGATGACCTCAGATGACCTCTGAGTTCAGTGAAAACCAGCAGGTAATTTGCTCTAGATTTGGCATGGCAGATGCATAGTGGATTACAATTGTGGATAGATTGATAATAATTAGAATTACAGAGCTTGCCACTGTGAATTTAATCCTGTTTAAATTGGACTCAAGCCCGGCAGTCTCCTGATAGGCGCAGAGTGCAACTAAACAGCTGCTGGCAAAAAAGTGGAAACGTGAATCCTCTGGCTGCAGAATGATTGAACATGTGCTGGGTGAAGTGCAGCTATGCGGTTTGAATAAGGGATTAAATGAGTAAATGGAACTAGAATATGAGCATGCATAAATTGATATCTTATATTAGCCATTAAATTGTATAGAGTTTCAGTATCCCCAAGAGACCAGAATGCAATATAGCCATATGACTAATGGTGTCTTCACTTTACTTGTAAAAGCCCTCCGTCTTGTGATATCCACCTACATACAGTATATTATCCACTGTTGAATGCAACAGGGTGAGAAAAAGCATTTTGGGAAATGTAGGAAAAACTAATTGAAGGCAGGATGACAGAGAATACACTGAACAGCACAGTCTGAGGCTGATCTAAAAGTGTAAGAGTATCTGTGGGGATGAAAGATCATACTCGGGTTTCTCTGTGTGATCCCAGCATACACAGTTAAAAAATATGCTTCCATTCCGTGCATCTTTGTGAATGTGGGCACAGAATCTTCTTTGTGTGTAAAGAGCAGGAGGTTGTTTAAATATAGACCTGCATGTATGATAACACAGGCCGTCTTTCTTTGGCTACACGCTCTGACGCTTTGATGTTCACCATGGAATTTAACAAGGAAATGTCAGCAGTCATTGCATTAAGAGAGGGGGGAAAAAAGTGTCTTTGAAAAATATGGGACAGGTGGGGTCTCAGGGAGGCAGTAGGTCAAATGGAGATAAAGTTCACACAGACAGTAACACAGAGAAGGACAGACTCAGGCACACAGCAGCACACAGGAATGGCACAAACATGCTCATACATACATACATACATTTTGTTAAACCGCAGAAGGAGTTTAATAAAAAAAATATTTCTTCCCTAATCCTCACTTATCTGTGAAGAGTTTATGATGAATTAATACACGAACAATAACGGCAGGCCTACAGTCTAATCCCAGCATTGTGTTATTAAAATGCTTAAAGCAAGGCTATTATAGTCACCAGGGGAAAAGAGTTCATTAATTAAAACATCCAAAAATAAAACTAGAGCTGTTTCAACTCTAAATAAAATTCTAAGTGAAAAAAATGAAAAAAACATTATTAAACTAGATACTGCGGCCATTTGCAGCCAATCTTATATAAATCATTTTCTATCCATACAGGTTAATTGATGGTAGCTAACCCTTTAACATCTCTGTATGTGTGAGGCCGTTGGGTAATGCTGCAAATCATGAGGAGGACTGCTTTATGACAACACTGTTTTTTAAAATATGATTTTTGCATGTATGTGATGAAGTACCTTGGTATCAGGTATTCAATTTGCTGGATTAGCCAAAAACAGACATTCCTGTTTGGTATTTTATCCATCAACATCCAACAATTTGACTGCTGACTTTATAGAAATTTTCGATTTATAATTAGTTACAAAATATGACAGAGGATTTTCTGCATATCGCAGAGACCAATTACTAATGTGGTGTGTGATATTCGTAATGTATTAATTAGTTCATATTATGGTAACCCCTTATGGAAGAGTAAAGTGGTTATCCAAATGTCCAAACTGAATCACTGAAAACAATCCAAACATTAATTCCTTAGACTCAAGATGGTTACTGATACTCTACACCAACAATTGATTTCTTTATGACATGAGCAAACAACCAAATTACAAATAAAATGCTTGACAAATGAAAAATGTGAATAAAGTTGCTTTTTAATTCTCACCACAACTAAGTGAAAGAGGCAGCAGACCACACAGAAAGAAGCAGAGAAAAAAAGGAACAGAGAATGATCCAACTCAAGTGTTCGTCACACACACACACACACACACACACACACACACACACACACACACACACACACACACACACACACACACACACACGGACCCATTACAAACTCTTGAGCAGCAAACCCTCTGATCCATTGCTTGGGTTACAGAGCCACAAACACATTAAAGCCAGTTCAGACCAAAGATTAGCGACGAGACGAAACCGTTTTATCGCCAGCGGTTGGTTTTAGAACGTATGACACGTCACTTGTTTCAACAGCCAATCGGCTCATAGCAAAGTCAGCTGGTTGTTGCAAACTGTCAAAGACACTACAAATTATATCCAGCTGAAAAAAAAACTCCTGAAAACCAGCAGTTACAACAGAAGTACAAAGAGTCGTTGCTACGGAAACGATACACCGTCTCGTCTAGTCGCTTTGGTGTAAACTGGCTGGTTTCAGAACATTGCAGATCCGGCGCATTGCAAGTAGTTGCAAGTTTCAACTCGTCTCGTAGCAAATCTTTGGTCTGAACTGGCCTTTAGACAGCACAAACAAATCAACCAAAGAGTAAGGGGAAAAAAGGCCTGAAAACCCAGGAACAGTGGAAGCATAGAAATGAGCTCAGCTGGCACTGTATCAAATCGCCCCTCTTTCTTTCTGTTGGAACACCACAGAGCTTTCTGGCAAGTGAAGAATGGGCTTGATTTTCCAAGAACTGGCTAATTGGACGCTGGTGGCGATTGCCATGGTAATGGTGATGGGTAAAGGTCAGAGGTAAGGAGAGGTACTGTAAAGCATGTCTGTACATCAAAGTGAGGACACAGAGAAATGTGTTAACAGGCAATAGCTTTCTTACCTTTTTTTTCGGCCCATTACCAGTAATACAGTAATAATTAGCAGTAAAAATAACAGTGAAACACTAGAGTATGCACACTGCTGCAGGCGCGCACACACAGACCTTTCAGCAACCAAATTAAGGATAGTCAGCAGGGTTACCATATGTCAGGAATGTTGGGCAACAAACTAATTTTATCACGTTAACGCACCCCTTCTCTCCCTTCCCTGTTTTCCAGATTTCTCAGTTCTGACTGGGCTCATTGTTAGTGGCCTCTACCCTTACAGGCCACTTATAGTTAAGTGTTTGTCTGTATGTTTTGGGTTAAACTACATGAATCCCATGATCCCTATTATGTCCACATCGTCTAGTCTATGCGTTTTAATCTGGGATTTCTACGGTAATTTTCCATCAAATGTCACAGACATATGATAAAATGAAAAACCACATCACAGCAGTGTTCATGGCTCCCAGAGTATTCATTCAGTTCAAGATTCAAAGTTCATATTTTAAAGCACTGCATCAAGAATCAGCAGAAAACGGCATCCATCATCCATTAGCACTCGCGAAAACGTTTAATGGAACAGAGTGGCTTGTCGGCTCCCATTCGCAGTAGTAAACAACAAGTCACAAACTATATCTCAATTAAACAACTGACATTTGAAATGTCGTCGAGAAAATAAAAGGCTTTGCGAATGTCAAAAGCAACATTAAGAAGAAAAACTTTTAGTATTTGGCAAGCTGATACTGATCTCTATTGTGTCAGCTCATTGTAGCCATTTTAATGTTTCACACCTAGACAATAACAAAAAACCTTAGGTGACACTGACATTATGCACAAAAATATTCCATGCTAGCCTCTCATGAACTCTGGGTGTGACTTAAAGACAAATGAGCCTTTGGAGAGTTTCAAGCAAGCAAATATATCAGAATTTGAGGAGAAAAAGAACCCCACTATAACATATTGATCTACCAGCATATGTGCGTAATTCAGTGAGTTGAGTTCAGTCAGCCACTGCATCACAACAAGAGTCTCAGGGCCATGCTGTGCACCACACAGGCCGTGTGACAGGACAGGCTGAGGGCTGCACAGCCTGTATGGCAGGCTGACACAGAGGAAAGTGTGTTATTAAAGCAGTAATGGGCTCTCCTTTACCTCGCCACCTGCAGGTAGATCAATAGAGCCCTCCTTATCGAGTGTCCATTACAGTGGCTCCCTGAGGTGAGGTGAGTGTCTGAATGTGTGTGAGCAGGAATGAGACAGAGAGACTTTGTGTGCGTGTGTGTGTGTGTGTGTGTGTGTGTGTGTGTGTGTGTGTTTCAGATGTTTTGTACACATTTCTCTCAGCTGTCTTGGAGTGAAAACTTATGTAACAAGAATCTCAGACATTTCCGTCAAGGCACAGCGAGACATTGCAGAGTACAGAGCCCCTCTGACATACTGCTGAGTAAGAAAAGTAAAAAAAATTAAAAAATCACAAGTCTGCTTCCATCCCCTGTTGACCAGTGTTTCCTCAGTGATTCACAGTGGATAAGCCACTGAAACTGCATTAAGACCATGCAACTCTGACATCTTCCAAACAGAGGGTAGTCATGAAAGAAATCTGACTATTCATGATCCACTGCAAAGCCTACATACACCTAAATAATTGTCTGATTGAACATTGCAAAATGGAATTTCATCCCATTTGTTAGTAAAAAAAAACAAAAAAAAACTGCTATGCTACAATAAAAATTATTTACACTGGAGACACATTCACATTTGAGTATAAACCAATAGACAAACTCCTTACACCTATATTAATCTATATTTTTGAGATCAGATTAAATGACTGTGTAATGTGAAAGACATCACCCAAAGTGCCTGAGTCATGTAGCGTTATCACCCAACTTTTCAGTTGGAAAGAACTGTTTTTCCTGATTTTATCCTTTTAGTTAATTGATGTTATTCATCGTATCGTTCAGTTGCTTTCATCAATCCCTGTAAAGCTCGATACATAAACTGTATGTTACCCCTCTAGCAGACAGACAAAGTTATTCTAACGCCAAACAAAGACAAAGTTAAGCTAACACCAAACAATGTCGTTAAGAGGAGTTAAAGGGGTTAAAAAAGGACCAACATTCCTCAGGTGGCCTGAATCACAACTCCAAATAGTTCCACATCTTCTGGATGTAAAAACAGGCAACTGTTTGCGATTAGCATTAGCCAAAACAACTTAATAAGGCGGTGGAATGGTAGCAGTGCATCTGTCAGCCTGTGTCAATGTTTTGCTGCCCCCTATTGGCCAAAAATCTATTAATTCTGACAACTTTGCTCTCACACTCTTAAGGGCAGACGTCTAATGTAGTGTAACCCACCACAAAAAGTGATATTTCATCCATTGAAGGTATGAAGAACTAACCGTCCCGCTGCGATATTGCCCATATATAGGCTGGCAGACAGAGCGAGAGACAGAAAGAAAAGGGGCACTGCCACCGAGCAGACAGCTACTGGAATAAATGGATTAAAATGGACTGCAATGGACTTACGCAGCTAAACAAAACTGCATTACAGGTTGGCAGAAGTCTTTTTTTTTTTTCTGAAGGAGTTGAAAAAAATGCCTGAGAACAATTTGTCTGTGTGTGTGTCAGAAAGAAAGAGAGGACAAGAGAAAGCAGCAGAGAGAGATGGAGGCACAAGGTGGTGTGGCCAGAAAGGCAGCCAAGACAAGACATTTCAGTCCTTGTAAATCACTTGAAAGACATTTATTACTTAAAGGCTGGTTCTCTTCAAAGCCAGCGGTAGCCTGGTATCAATTCTACAAAAGGAAACGTTGATTTAGCTCATCCCAAGTGGAAAAAAAGCTTCGAATTTTTTTGAAAAACTATCTTTGGAGATATGGACCAGTTCAAATAAGCATAATACAGTTTGAGCCAAGTAAAAAACTTGAGCGATTGCATTAAGATTGCTAAGCTAGCATCTAGCCTGGACGTTATGCCGCTCCAACACTGGTGACCAAGTGTTGCGTAGAGTTTTTTCCCCTCAGAAGCAAGGACAACAGTAACTAGTGAAAACTCGAAAAAAGGAACATCATCAGCATCATCCAGTATCTTGGGATTTTCAGCCGTGTTTCTTTTGTTTAGTCAACAAGCATAAAGAAGCTGACTCATCAAGCCAGTTTGATTCTTCAGCAGCCAAAATGTCAAACAAGCAGCAGCTGGTACAGTTTGCTGATTGACTAAAAAGGCTTCTGTCTGAATATCCTTGACCTTCCGTCTGTCTGTCTGCATTTCTGTGGCTAAAGGAAAACTAGACGTGTTTCCATAACAGTCTCGCTAACAGGGACCACTGATCCAAGGCCAAACACATAGAGCAGAAAGGAGGCACAACATAAGAAGGTGAGTAGTCAAAATAATATAGATGGAACAAACTGAGCACATGGAATATGGACACACACGGACAAGTGAATTTTGTGCCACAAAGCATAGATAATGTTGGGTTTTTGGAGAGAGTTGATTTGATTTCATCTGTGCAAAAAAGCAAATACAAATTAAGAATATCCTAAAATAATTTCTCCAATCATTCATATCATATACAGTAATCTTTGGCTTGACTAAATAAGAGAAGAAGTCTGTCATTTAGGTCACATTAATAGTTGACAATATCCAAATGTTAGGAGTGAATAAATAAAAACAAAATAGTGCTCCCTCTCACACACACACAAAGGCTTTTCCCCACTAAAGGCAGCTACATGTATGTTATGTGCCCACACCCATGTGTGCCCATAACAGATTTTCCATGACACTGAACTAATTTGTGACTTCATAAGTCTGATCGTAAATTTAAGTAGAGCATCAAAGTCTCATAGGCCCCGTTTTACTTTTTTGTTGCACGACTGCAGCTGGATGACCACAAACAAGCCACACATAAACAATTACAGCTGAAGGTATGTATCTTGTGTCTCCAATCGTCATTTGTTTTTTGTGTAATGGACAGTAGCTACTGATGTGGTGAATAAAACCTCTTGAGTCTTTTAGCAGACCAAAAGTCAAACCTTATTACCTTATTACGATTGTCTTGTGTGTGGGGTTACATTGCAAATTGTTCTGTGAAAAAAAGAAGCATATCAGAAGGAGAAAAAACTGTCTTAATATACCAACATACCAACTGTGTGGATTTAGCTCTCTGAAAATAGATCCATTTAAGACTTTAAAGAGTAGAGGAGTTGGTACTTTTTCACAAAAAACAATATATTGGATATTTTATTGAACTGCCTTTCCAGCTTTCTGTACATACCAACTAGTGGTGCAACGGATCACTAAATTCACAGTTTAGATCGGATCACAGATTGGAGTCACGGATCATTTTTCAGATTAAAAAAAAAAAAAAAAAAAAAAAAAAAAAAAAGTGAGACAAATAACTTTGCTTTCCATGTATTATTTATTAATATTAACAGGGAAGCCAAAATGCTCCCATACCTGGGATTTAAATGATGCGGGAGGCCTCTCAAGCTCTTCCTCTCCTCCGCTAGCCATAATTGTTACTCACTGCACTTCTTTTCCTCTTGCAACATACAGTACATCCCTGATTTGTTGGGATTCAACATGCCCCGTTCACATGAAAACAAAACTGCCTTTTTAAATAATCAAATCAACCTTCAGCGCTTCAGAATAAAACACAGCACACATCTGTCTTGTATCTTTTCGGTTCACATGCGTGCCGAACCGTGGGGGGAGATCCATACGGATCACGGATCAACTGCAATCCGTTGCACCACTAATACCAACATGGGTGCAGGGTAGAAACATACTCCACATGTACTGTGTTATATACTGTCTTTGAGGCCAACTTTCTTTTTGGCACCACTTCTGCTTTCTACAAATTACTACCTCCCAGCTGTCAACGTTGTCAGAACGGCTGTAACTCATTTCCTCCGTCTCCCTTCCCCCCTCTCCTCTTCTCTCTCTCTACGAATTCCTCTCTCCGTCTTTCTTTCTTTCTTTCCTTCTTTCTTTCCTTCTCTGCTTGTCTTCACTCGGAGCAGTGAAGTCATCCAGTGAAGGAAGGGGGAAGGTAAACAAACAGAGAAGGGAACTGACGTTCAGCCTCAGCATACGGTTCAGCCCTCTGGACCAGTTCCCACTTCCCTGACCAGCTGCTTGCGTCATCCAATCTGCAAACAGGCTGTAAATGTGCTTTTCACACACACACACACACACACCCATGACTAGGGTCAATCCCAGAAACAGCTATAGTAAATTTATGCACGAGGACAGCCACAAGGTTAATAGTAATCCATCTAGCTGACTACGTAACGTTATCTCAGCATTCAAGTTGGCCAGAAAACTCCAAATGCTTAATGAGTTAAGCATACACACAAGGCAAAGAAATGTATATCATGGTATTCAACACCATAATATTGTTCTAAATAAATCAATGTAAAATGATCAACTGACATGTAAGGATTTTTTTTTATGTTTTCAACAGATTAAAGAAAGAAAGGTTCACTGCATAATGAACTGATAACAATGTTTGACAAGCACAAACCTATTAGCTACAGACGGAGTGCCAAGTGTGATCAACTTCACGTTAACAGATAAACAAGGGAATGCAAAAGGTCCTTTATTAAGGCCTCTTGAGTGAAGCTTTCAGAAATATGCACTTCGGTCCAGTTTCGCCTCCCACTGACGTCAAAGCCCTATTAAGGCCAAATCAGCACAGCAGCAACAGCTCTTCCCCCCTTTGTTTCGAGGAAATCACTCAGCTTTTTCCAAAATATCTGCACTGTTGTTTCTTGGCCAGCGTGTGTGAGCGTGTGGATCGGGGCGTGTGTGTGTGTGTGTGTGTGTGAGAGAGATGACATCATTAGGGGGGCAGAGGGTGAAGGAAGTTGGAAGGAGAAAATGTTTGGAGTTAGACAGAGACAAGACAGAGCCATATCTTATTAATTACCCAGCAAAACATTCCTGCCTCGAAGAAAGGTTAAATGCTGGCTTGGCTCAGTTTTACTACCGTCTCCTTTTTTCTTTCCATTTCTCTGACAAACTGATGGAGGCGCTACTGTAGGCTACACATATTTCTTTAACCTCAACATAACCACATTCATTTCAGAACATCAGTATCCTTACCATACACAAAACAGGCCATCACACTTTGATGATTAGCAGCCTATAAAGTATGTTACATTTTCAGACCTGCCAACACTCCAGTTTTATATCAAGGCCATCTCCCAGCCCCCTCCCATTATGTTGTTTCTCCCAGGAAACTCCCTCAAACTTTATTATGAATAATCGTCATACACGGATTCATACGAATTCATACATTTGTCTGTCGTCACCGAAGTTGCCAGGTCATCTATGAAACACAATCTACACACACAATCCACACGCTACACCCAATTTCAACCTATCTGTCACCGCAACCTGGCAACCCACAACCCGATTCAAGGGGCGTGTGTGCAGCTGCTCTCTGCTCAGGCAAACAGGTCAGCTAACTTAATGTTAACTGTTGTCAAAATGTCAGGGCAGGACAGCGTTCCACCTCCAATATCAAAATACTTTAATAATATAGGAAAGCAATGGTACTTGCTTATGAATTCAACTTTGTTTGTAGAGGATTGTGTTATTTCCTCTTTCAAAAGTTACACAAAAGTCGCGCAACATCAACATGTGCAAGAACCATGCTTTTCCAATTTCAGCTGTGATCACGCCTAAGCGACAGGTTTATTGGATGTAGTCTTTTATTTTTAGACATGGTTGAACTGACTGTTCCTTATCATGATATCTTTTGATCTGAGTAATAACTAACTAAATTAATCACAGTTAATTTGTAATGATACATTGATGTTTCATGAGTGAGTTTCAGTGTCTACAGAGGAAGCATAACACCAACCTGAAATGCATACATGCAACATCTAATTGTGCATCTCACTAACAACACTCAAAGAAAGCCTAATAGTGTTTGTTTCTTTCTCCCCATCTGTATTCAGCCAATGCTGCTGCCTTTCTAGCTGTCAGTTATCCCGCATGAAGTTTGCTGTGTCTTGCTTGTTAATGAGCCTTTTTGAATTCTAAATTCCAGAGTCAAAACCTTCAGTGTCAAAGTCAAAAACTGGAGTTTCTAGAAAATACAAAATGTGTAGAAATTAAAAGGAATGTAGTGTGTGTGTACAGATAAATGAAAAAAAAAAAAAAAAAATTATGCCACAAATTGACTGAGAAACTGAGTATTCAGAGAGCAAACCGGATGGAACCAATCTCCCCAGAGCATTTAAAAGTACCACGAAGAAAGTCCGGAAAAAACAAACACCGCGCTAGCAGGCACGGAGAAGACGCTGACAAACTCCTGAACAGTTTGTGATCTGCGGTAAGGCTGTGCAGGACCGATGAATCTACAAACCCCAGAGAGGCAGCCGGTAAGAGCTCAGCTTTAAACTACGTAGTTGAGAGACTTTTCCTGGCAGAGATTACTGCTGCTACCAGACCAGGTTGGATTTTTGCTAGCTTTACGACAGGGATTTCAGTAGCCCAGTTACGTGTGGCTCGACAATTTAAAAGTCATCAGTGTTAATACGTGCAAGATGATTTGTCTATTTGCGATAACATACTGTCTGCTGATTGTAAATCTGGTGATGCTTGTCAAGTAGAAGCACGGGGAATGGTGATGATAATATGGTGGATTGTTTATTAATTGCATTGGAGGTACATTCTGGGTTACTTTTGGTCACAAACGTGGTGAAATAATGAATGATGGATGCTATAGCATGTTATGGGCTTGGAAAGTGGTTGTTTGGAGAGCCTGCATAGTTTAATATTATTGAGAAATGTTTGTGCTGGAATGCAGTAAAAGATATACATTGCATATATTGGCTGCTGGTCATGAACCAAGAGCAACGGGCATTAGCTTTATTTGCATTTGATGTGAGAAAGTGTATGAATCGGGGGAATGAGGAGCTGATGCTTGGTGGTGGGCATTTTTTTCTGTCGCCCGTTTATTTGCAATAGCATGTGGTTTTCTTTTGTGTTTTTCTATTTAAAGGTTTTTCACCTAACGACTAATGACAAGTGGAACAAATGGAACCAATGGAACTATGTTACTGAACTATCAAATTAACTGCTGAACCGCCAAAATAAAAAGGAGGAAAAAGAAAGCTGTTTTGTCACTGAGTGAAATCCAGTTCAAATGCTGCGGGTAGATGCATCAATCCCTTTCAAGTGGGGAATTTGCACACATTCTTAGAAGAACTTGACAGTGACACTGCTGCAGAAGCAGAAAAAAATACCCTAACCACTAACCAGCATATGCTGTTTGTCGGTCTTTTGATGGTCTTAGCTTAACAAAAATTGAAAAGATGCTGGTTATGATCACTGATCCAGGCAGACCAGAAAAAATGGCAAAACAAGCTTAACCAGAAACATACCAGTATATGACCCTCAAAGCCCAGCAGCCATCATAAACTTTGTTTCAGGGATTTTTTGACTCATCTCTCACTCTTGCATTTGTCTTTTCAAGTGTTTTCTTCTGTAACATCCATATCTTTAGCAGGAAGGAGGAAGGCCTATGCAATTCAGAGGTCAAGATGAGAGGAAAATCTAATTATTGAACGGGGTGAGGATGTACTTTTTCTTTTCTACACTTTTCTGTGTGTATGTGTCTCTGTAAGTGGATTTTGTACACTGTATTTGTGCGTGCGTGTGTGTGCGTATATTACAGTATATGTGGGTCTCCATACAGTAGTTTCTTACGCGTTTCATAAAAGGCACTATACATACCAGAAAAGGATTGAACATCCCCTTCCCTCGCTCCCCCCAGTGAATTCTGGGATTGTGGCACAGGGCTTTGAAAAGAGTCGTCCTCGGGAGAGAAGGATGTGGGATGAAAGTGATTCATACGCACACAAAAACAGAAAAAGCATGCACACCGAGAAAAGAAATCTGTGTGGGAAGTATCTGCAGTGTGTTAGCACCAAACAAACAGCACATTTTGGGTCAGAAAGCAACAAGCAAGAGAGTAAAAAATAAGCACTGGGTGATCAATACAGGATGAATCATGTCAGTGACTCCATGCAGCCTATAGAAGCTATGGGAAAAAGGCTCAGAGTTTAAAATCAATCACCAAGAACACGGATGTGAAGCCTTACCTATAATCCCGATTCTGCTTCAGTACTAGTTTTGTCAGATTCTTCAGCTCCCTCGCCCCTTTCAAGTGCAAAGTAAATAAAGATTTGCATGTAGCTGTTTGGTGCGAGTGTGTGTATATGATTGTGATTGATCATATGATTATGATTGTGTATCTAAGCTAAATGGGTTTCAGATCCCGCACCACACTCCTCTTGTGAAAAAATGTTTTCTCTTGTAAAAATGTTTCCTTAGTAATGGCAGCAGCAGTTCTACAGTAGACAAATAACAGGATTAACAGAAATAACCTTATATAAAAAGAGAAAATAAAACAAATTGCAATTGTGGTAATTGTGATTTCTGGAATTTCTAAGGGGCTATGAGGGGGCAGCCGGACTAGAGCTTAGCAGGCTGCTTGTTAAGACCTCTTTAGGTCTATTTAAAGAGCTGGCACATCTGCCCCCTGTTTGCCTTTCCAGGGCTGTAAAACCTGAAAAGTGAAAGGAAGGTGGACCGTGATGAAAGAGAGGGGAGATAGTCTTTATGAGATGCACACTTAGATTGTTTGCACCGCAGACTTCAAATGAACAGAATGGGACTTGTACATACAAATCAACCTTCTCAAGTGTTTTTTTTTCCTTTCCACTAGCTGGTACACTTAAGATGGCTGTCAAGAAACATTACACTGTTGTTATGGAAACTCTATGAAACTGAAGCACACACAGTAAGCACCTTAAAGCTGTATTATGCAATTTTCACATGTCGGTGGCCCCAAATAGCATCTGTTTGAAATTTGAGGACTGTGATACCTAGAAATCTTCTATAACACAACACACTCATGTTCACCAACCAAGCTGGTACTTGATGTTTTATATCGAAGGATACCAAAACATTTCCACAAAATATGGAAGTGTCTTCTTTTAAATGAACTTGTTACCTACATATTTACATTTTACATTTAAGAGGCGGATAAAATATACATTTTGTTATTTTGATTCCTCGCCTTTCCCCAACAGTGGTTGTTCATTATGACATGAGCTCATATGGTCAGACCCACAATATGTATATTGAAAATAAAGTAGTATTCTTTACTGAAAATACAGATTTATGCCATGACACTGGTCTCCCACATGAACTGACACTGCTGAACTGAAACCACCTCAACAATCAAGGTATTTTGTGATTCTTTCTGGTTAAAGGTTAAGATAAAATATATTAATATTGTCTATCTTGGCATACACATGTTGAATATTCTCTGTTTGTGGTCTGGGATGTCTGTTAACGAGGGACAGGCAGGAACTAATAGCTCCACCACAAGAATGTATCTGTATAAGAATCCCTCTGTAGTTGGCAGTCTGTCATCAACACAGTGCTCCAATTAAAGTTGACGTTGTCTCATATCACCATACATATCACACTGCTTGCTGAAATATTTCATAAGATCTTCTACTTGTCTCTTCGGCATCAAATCCCAAGGTTGTGGCTTTGATAATCACAACTCAAATTCTCTGCAATATTTCTCTAGTAGACTGGCCTCTGCCCTCCAGAGGTCCATGAGTGCCCAGACGTCAAGAGTTGAACTCTCTCACCAGTGTTTTGTCGAGCTGGAGTGGCAGTCTGAGAGGGATAATAAAGGCTGCACTCATAACACAGAATCACTTCAAGGCTAAAGACTTCTGTGCATTCACCAGCGTTTCTGACTGAAAACTTTGATTAGCTATGCTCAAAGTAAAAATGAGAATTATGACATGATCTGTGTGCTCCACGGTGTTATATTTGCAGGGTTTTTTTGTTTGTTTTTTGTCTTGTTTTGCCTTTTTGTTTTACTCCCTTGTATTGTTTTACTTTTGTTGTTGGACATTGAAATGAGGCATGATATCCACTCCACAGAAATCTGTATTACTGCGGTACACATGCTTCACAATAAAAATAATTGAAAGAGAAAAATGAGCATTATGAGAATAAAGCCCTGAGATTTTAATTTATGAATGTGATGTTCAAATGAACCCTGATAACAAACGTATATTAAAAGGATAAATGGCATAAAAACTTGATGACTTTGACAATAAAATGACATATAAAAAGCTAAAAAAAAGAAAGACTAAGAGTACTTGAGAGATACTTGACTTTCCTTTAACGAAAAATCTATCCATTATCCATGGGCCAGATTGCAATCCTTGTGATATAGTCAGGTCTGTTCGAAAGCTGCCATAACTTCTTTGCAGGCTCTTGTCCCTGTGAAAAAAAAACTATTTGAGGTCTGTTGTCTGATTTGTAATCTAACACACACACACACACACAAATTCTAATTTAACTGGGAGGGAAAATTTTGATAGTAGTTTCAGCAAAGTCTCATCCTTAAATTGTACAAAAAATAGTGGGAAAAGTGGAACATAAACTGTTCACAATAGTAATTAGTAGTATTTCATTTATTTTAGCACTTAAATGAATCAAAGCTCTTGCCTCGAAAATATTAAGTCATTATTGCTGGTATCCATTTTTTAATCAACTTGTTGTTTTTTTTTTTGTTTTTTTTTTTTTAAACAGACCTGCACAGAGAGGCAATGTGCTTATTGACTGATAAAAATAAAACAGATTTTTTCTTTAATCCTTTCACATAAACTGACTGAACCTTCAGTGTGATTAACACTCCGGTTATCTAAATGAATAGATAAGTACATCTCTCTTCTTCTTCCTCCAAACATTATTCGTCTTGTCTCCTCTGTTTCCCTGTGTACCATGTACAGCCTGCGCACACACACACACACGCGCACACACACACACTTCCGCCAGTCAATACATCTTAGCAGGCATTTTAGCTCCGTAATTCTCTAAATCACACTACAAATCAGCCATGGTCAGGGCTGACTCAGTTGAAGAGGACACTAAAATATAGGAAAATATGCACACGCATGCCACACACACACACAGGCCAACACACACGCACCAGTGTGGAAGAAAATCAATCCTCACTCCTATTTTTCAGAAAGCATGACTTACCTTTACTATACAATCATGTGAGACAGTAAGTCTGTCTTGACACCTCCCTCGCTCTCTCTCCCTCTCTCACACACGCACACTCTGTCTCTCGTCCTATCGCTCTCTTCCCAGCGGCCGAGACTGACTGAACATCAACCTTCACTGTGAAGCCATTAAGATAAGACGTGGAGTTTATTAGCTTCATTTCAGCAGGCACTCAGTGAGCTGATGATCTCGGTGTTCCTTCATCACAATACCCTCTTGTGGAAGTGACAGAGGAAATATTGACCTTACATCTTTCCCAGGCTTGTAGAACACCGCTGTCCCTTGAAAACCTTTTGCCTACGAATAACTCAACCTACTGGGAACTGAGACAAACTGGCTCATTTTATAGCTGACACCAGCACAGTTCAGAATCTGTGCAATTGCCCTAGAATGGTCATCATGGGAGTTATTCTGCATCTGTATGGTAGATGGTTGTACCTGAAAAAGAACTGCACTCCAGCTGCTACTTTTAGCAAACACAGGATGCACGGATGATAATGCGCCACACTAAATATCAAAGTTGTCATCATAATCACTCGAAGGCCATGTAGTATTTCATGTCAAATCCAGATGAAAGCTCTTAACATCCGAGTGACAACAGCAGAACTGTGACTAGTGAGTGACTAAAAAGCTCATTTATTGCAGCTTTTGTGTGGAATACTTTTCACACTTGCCAGTTTGATAAAGCAAGAAATACACCTGGTGTAAACAGGTCAGAATGAGCTGAAATATTTAAAGTTAAAATAACCTCGTTCAAATGTCTTGAAAGACATGTGCAGCACGACCCGTGGATGTCTTTGTTCTCCTGACTGAAATACATTTGCCACTGCTGAGAGACTAATTGCTACACAGTGGGGTGAGCGCCATCAAGGGATTAAAAAAAACACGATTTTTCCTTGCTTCTCAATAGGAATCTTGGGAGAAAAACATACAGTACTACATTATGCAACTTTTAATGGACACAGCTAGAGATGGCTATAGCTCTTTATTAGAGGATTATTTAAAAAAATGTGTCTGTCCACTGCTTTGGTGCAGACATTCATGTTCCCCTCAAGATGAATCGTAATAACTATGTCCATAGTCATTACAATTCCTGTCAATCTCCGCTGTACTTTGTGTTTAGTGCTAATTATGTTCGCATGTTAACACGCTAAACTAATATGTAAAGCATGGTAAACATTATAACTGCTTAACATCAACATGTTAGCATTGTTATTGTGAGCATGTTAGTGTGTTGACGTTAGCATTTAGCTCAAAGCACTGCTGTGCCTGAGTACAGCCTCAAAGAGCCACTATTCTTAGTCTTAGTAAAAAATACACAAAACATGATCCTTATATTGCTGAAACACAAACAGGAACACTAACTTCTTGCTGCATTGGGGCACCATAATATCCTATATTGTCCATTAAAGACAATATAGGATAAGAAATTCTCAGAACAACATTCGACCACCTGAGAGCAACAGATTAGTTTTCCTGGAATATCAGCAAAGTCTACTTACCCTGACATTATTGTGTCTAAGCTGAAACACAGAAAACACACTGCAAGGAAGTGTTTGGTGCTAAATCCCAGGATTGAGGGAAGGTAAGACTCCATCATCTACCTCATTATATGACAGTTATCCTAGGGATGGTTTTACACTATAATCACTATAATCCACTCCTCTATGGGGGTATGGTAGGGATGGATGGCACTGGTTACCATAGAAACGAGAGATGATAATGAAGTGTGTCAGCATATAGCTATCTATAGCCTGTCTAATTTGTGTGTGTGTGTGTGTGTGTGTGTGTGTGTGTGTGTGTGTGTGTGTGCGCGCGTGCGCAATTGTGTGGGCTGAGCTGATAGTTCTTCCAAAGATGCATTGCACCTGTGCGTGGGCTGGAGGCATAGCAGAACAGCATGATGACCAGTGTCCGCAAGTGTATTCTTATCCCGAGTGTAAAAGTATCCTCCGTAACACACAGTGGAGAGAAAACCTTTCGAAACTTTCCAACAGCAAATACAAAATAGATGAACTTATGAATCACAATTACCTGCATTTTGTGCACACGTGGGTATTGACACAGCTAAGAGCCTGGCCTGCTTCAATTTAAGAGCCTAAGCAATTAAAATAGTTTTGGAAAACAAACACGCAAAAACCTACACATGTACATTTATTCTCATAAGATCGTTTAAAGCTGTTGGAATTACAGTGGCAACTGGTAAACATCAATTAATGCGTCAGTAAGCAAGCCACAGTCTCCCTGACACAATATTAAAGAGCTACTCAGAAACCACTGGTTGTATCAATCTACAGATTACTTCCCTCTCAACTCTTCAACCCCTCATATTTCATGCGACTACTCAAGCTTCTCTCCACCTCCGTCTACCTCTTTTCTTTCTCTCCCTCTTCCCATTTGTATGTATTTTACAGCAAGTGCCTAGCATGAAAGCATCTGTCGAACCTCCTCTCACCATCTCCATCTGTCTGCCCTCATCCCATCTTGGTAAATCTCTGGTAAATCTTGCCTTCTCATCTCTCTACAGACTATTAATAAAAAAAGAAGAAAAAGAAGGGAGAAAAAGACACAATTTTTCCTTTTCTATTTCTCTGCTCCTCTTCTGCTGTACTTCATCACCATCTGAGTCTCTGTGTGGGGTTAAAGCAGGGACTAGCAGCTACTGCACAAGCACAGGTTGTAAAAATACATCAGCTCTGTGCCTGTGAACATGTACACATACACAAATAGACACGCACTACGCAAGTGAAACTACAATGAGTGAGAAAGGCCCGCAAGAACATTAAATTCAATTTGATCAGATGACAACTCACGCTTTATAGCCTGCAGTGGTAAACGCTAGTCAGAAATAAAGGCAAACAGTTAACAATACAGCCAAAGCCCTAATCAGTGTCAGAGTACACAGTACATGGCTGGCAGCTGATAGTGTAGCCAAATAAGCACAAGGCCACTTTAAAGCCATTTTCACGCTCAAGTGATAGCATTATCAATGCAACATTTGCTGAAGTAATGGAGATATTACAAGCCTAAATCACGTTTTGAACACCACAATGTGTTTATGTGGACCTTGTGATAATGTTTCTCCTCAGCCTCTTCAAAAGAAGGTCACATTCAGGGCTGACCAAAGGATTATAGGAAGTGTTTGATAGAAAAGACAAATTGACACCTCATGGTATCTTGTGCATTATGTTCATGGTGTGCTGCATTCAAACATTTTTTGCTGTCAAATGCCAAAAAGCACATGTAACTGTCAAGAGCAACCAACTATCTTTAGGCTAGGTATTGTGTACATTTAGGCTTCTTATTCACAAGGTCACAGTAAAATTACAACGCCTATATTTGGGTTGGTGGAGTGTGTTTTTCTATTCAGATGACCTTGAATAAATTAAAAGCCAAGTGGAGGCCAATAGTCCTGGTTAACCTTCCCAGTCAGAAAGGTAGCCCATAGCCTAAGGCAAACAGACAAGAAGATTGTGCCACTGTCATTATGATGGCACATTACTATTTTAAGCAATCAACCAAAATTGGAGCATTTCAGAAAGATCTTCTTTAAACATAAACTAATGCAAAAGTATGTGGCTCACTATGTGGTTCTGAAAGATCACATTGTAATCACTCAGGCAACATTAGTTAGGAGACAGTACGTTCTCTGTTCTCAATGTATTGCAAGATCAGCAATCTGATATTGATACATGGCTTTATGGCACCATGTCAACAGTGTTTAGTACCATGCAGTGATAAAAATACATTCAGGGACTACCTACAGAGGAAAACAAAACCCTCTACAAATCATAGGAGTGTCATAATCCCCCTTTCTAAACCATTTCTCTGCATCACAGCCAGAATCCAAATTCACTACTGCTATGTTGGTTGCATCGTAATCTCCAACACTTTATTCTGACAGAAAAGTGATGTGTTTACTCTGTTTATCCTGTTAACCCTACCACTGCTTTTGTTCAATAATTCATAAAACACAAAGGGGTTGTGGAAATTTGGTTGTGGCAGGACAAATAATAATATGTGCATGAGACAGTAAAGCTATCACTGGGAAATGCAGGAGTTGTTGTGGAGGGCAGAACCCCACCAATTTAGAGACAAGTAATTTGTAAGCAATGCGACTCCAGCAAGGTAACACTACTATAATCAATTTCAATCATTAATTCATTCATTCATTCAGCCTTTAACATGCAGTTACACTGTGAGCAACATAGTTGATGGCTCACTTCTCACAGAATGTAAATGAGGCTCCAATTCATAAACTGTGGAAACACGTGGGTGTAGCATATGAGTCCTCAAAAAATAAATTATTTTCAAAACACTTAACAAGACACAAGAGAAATAACTGTTAATCCTAACCCTAACTTTCTGTACAAACAAAACTAACCATCTGTAAAGTATGTATAACGACACTAGCAGCTCTTTGAGGCTAACGTTCATGTTACACTAGAAAACAAAATTGTTGGCTGGATGTAAAATGAAGTCAGCTTTATATCCTTACCACTAGTGGGGTAAAATATACAGTTTGGCCTGAGGGTGACACCATAATTAAAGCCAACTTGAACTTGAACTTGAACATACAGTTGTCACTTTGTGGGCTAAGCTCTACATTGTCAAACGACTAATTTATATCACTGTAAGCTTTAAGTTTTCAGCCTCAGCTGTAGCCTACTTAGGCTCAGCTTTGCACTAAGGTGAATGCTAGTATTAGCATGTTAACATGTAAGCCATCAATTAACCTATTATTGACAAGATGACATTTAATATGTTAGCATGATAACATTAGCATGTTTAAAAGCTCCCTGTTCCCAAGTTAACAAGCTAATATTTAGCCTAGCATTTTGAATATCAGCGTGTTTATGGTTTACCATGATGCCCTGAAACACTGACACACCTTATATTTAATCAAACATTATTGGTCCACTGAAAATGTCTATATGCAGCAAGTTATGATGTAAAGTGACGTGAAGTAAGTGATTTAGCCAGTATGCAGCAGAGCTGAAATGACTATTTTGATAATCATTTAAGTTATTTGACTGAAAACGCACTGGTAATATGGCATTTATGTTTGTTTCATGTATGTCTGTACACATCTGATGTTTTAGTCTGCCGCCACTTTTTGTCACTTCAGTGGACGTTTAAGTCACATGCTTCATGTACATCATGATTTATTCACGAAGTCTGTTTCCATTGCACTGTCACATTATTATGAGTCTCCCCCCACATTTATCAATGCACATATAATATCGCACATGACTACATCTGTGTGTCCCCCCGCATCCAGGCAAAGAATAAACTCTTCCATGTAATTCCTGTCAACGTTCCTGTCAGAGTTGTAGGTGATTGCAAATGAATGTCTGTAAAGTGTTGTAAAGAGGCTGTGAAGCTTCATCTCTCACATTATTCCATTAACTCACCCTCATCTTCTAGTAGCATCAGTAAGCAGTTTCAGTGAAGATGTCCACATTGAACACAGCAAGAAGAGTGGCTTTGGTCTAAAGAATCAGCTGCTTTGTCTCTATTTTCAGCCACACGTTACAGATTTAGCAGGCGCCTTCAGACTGGGGTAGAAAACGGCTCTTATCCCTCCTGTGATTTGTCGGTGCAGCGGTTAGATGGTGAAAGAAATCCTCTTTTTCTCCATGGTGACACAAGGCAGTTGCATGCAAAAACTTGAACAAAAACAGGCTACAGCAAATAAAATTTAAATCTTTGAAAAAAAAAAAAAAAACGCTGCTATTATCCACAATGGATAAACCTGAGTAATGTGGTCGTCAAGTTAGGTGATATTTTACAAGTAGGCCAATGTCCCTGAACAATTCATGTTGCAAATAAGGTGATACCTAATGTAGTTGTCAGAACTGATGTATTATTTTTAAAGTGAAATGTGATAAGACAAACGGTTATAGCAAATCAATGTTTTATTCAGGAGAAAACACACAGAACAGAGCACAACAATCAAGCAACATTCCCAATGGTAGCTGACTGGTTTCATGCCAAGTTATTTTCCAAAAAGCCATCATCAGGCTTTTACTCACTTTCATTATGTTAGGACACAGTGTTACACTTCACCAGCACACTGAGCTCATCAATGGTCTCATCTGAGCATCTCAGGACTGGAGTGGTGGATGCCGCTATCAAGTGCAGGTCGCTGAACAGCTTACGAGATAGAGACAATGACGGTGTGGCCCTGTGATTGTGTAAATAATAGGAACAAGCCCACTTCTACTCAAAGTGTGGGTGTGTACAAGAGAGAGACAAACAGAATTTGTTCCACAGATAACTGAGACAGCCACTCTGCAGAGTGTGACTGTCAGAAAGGCTCGACGATCTCATGTAGCTGTTGTGTTATGAAACAGCCTTTCTGGTGATACAGTACACAGGCACACTGACACATAAACACACACACACAAACAGCCATCTAGGAAATGAGAAAGGGCCTCATCCGTGGATAATGGTCCATCACAACCCATGATGGTTTCCTCTAGAAGAGTAAATGGCAGTAAATGGGATGTTGATCGAATCACAGCATTGTCATGTATACCAGATGGCAAAAAGGCCTTACACCTTACCATGACACCAAAGAAACAAACAGTGTCTAACAGGCCCCATTTTCTAAACAAACTCTGGAGTGGATGGGAGGAGGGGTCTAAACACACGGAGAGAAAACAATATTCTGAATGAATGGGTTGCAGTGCTTGTGTAAAATAACATGGACATTGTGTGCCTTGGAGCTTTTATGTCATATTTAGGCTTGGTTGATGTACTACAGAGGGCTGCAATGTGGTGTAATAAGTAGGGAGCTAGGAGTTCAACCCAAAATCCAAGGGTGAAGCCCCCGTGTTGGCAAATATCTACCTAATTGACCATAACCCCTGACCTACCTCTGTGAATGGGGACAAGTGAGGAGAATTTCCCTACAGGCACTTTACACAACTTTATATTACATTTCATTGCCTCACCAATCTAAATCCCAGTACACCCAGCCCTCCAAGGACAATGCCTTCTTTAATTACCTTGCTTACAAAAAAAAAAAAGTTTGATTTGTCTAGAAAGAAGCCTACAGCACATTTGTTCTCACTGCTTTTCAGCTCTCCCAGCCTGCGGATATATGAAATTAACTGCTGGCGTCATGGAAACATGCTCCGGGATTGAACAATGGCAACCAATCTTGTTAAAGACCCCTTATTAAAAGGGGGATTTAACAAATCAGCAATCGCTTAGAAGTTTTGGGGGGTTTTTTCTCCAACATGAATGAAATAACCAGGGGAAAAAAAGACACTATTGGCAACACTGATGAAACCTTCTAGGGCCTTTTGTGAAAATTTAACACAAATAAAAAACTGTCTTCATCCACTTAGTGATGCCTCAAGACATGGAAGGTAGGGCTGCGTGAAATGGTTCAAATTGTCAATGTCATGCTTGATGGCTGATCCAATGTTGGTACAACATGAACACTTCTATCTACATCTATGACAGATAATCCCTTGTGGGCGAAAACACAATATGACACAGCAGTTCTAATCCCATTACAGTACTTCATGGGTCCACTACAACACAATACCACTACATCAGCTGTTGACTGCACTTCTGTGTGCCAGCTACTTTTAGACAAATGGTTTTCTGTGGGGTGGGTGTATGTGTGTGTGTGTGTGTGTTTTCATATCTCAACACCACCAGCTGTGCAGATGCAGTTGTGTAAGTTGCACCACACAGTGCGAGCTGCACCACACAGTGCGAGCCCAAATGAGGCTTTAGTAAGGTGAATAAACTGTATGGGGTTTTTGGCAAATCTCTTTAATGAATTCTGGCGAGATCGTTACTTGAGATGCTTATGGCTTGAAAAATGCCAGCATGAGCCAGCAACCAAGGTGTCCTTCCAGCCAGCCATCCGGACATTCATTCACTCAAGCAGCCAACCACTCATCCTCCCATTTATACAGTCATCCATCCCCGAGTCGAACCATCAATTCTCTCAGCCTGCCAACAGCACCAAAACAAGCAACGTCCCTTTGCAAAAGTCATTACAGGATCTCAAAGGCGCTTTAACACACCCACATGGTACCTGTTTGGCATTCATTCAAAAACTACACACACACACACTCATAAATATGTAAAGTGGAAACAGAGGAGTTATGTTTAATTCTGGAACCAACTGTTCTGAGGTCTGCTAAAAATGGCCACATTGTGATCAAGTACTGCACTGATTTGAATAGTAAGCATGGTGGTCAAAAATGGTTACACGTTTGGGTTTACTGTGCATACCACAGCCTATGCCCAGAAAAGACATTCCGCCAGCACGGGTCCCAGAGCAGATTACAGTCTTATACAATCAGATGGTGCCATAATCCTTCAGTTATTGCCAGAGCCAACACCCCATCAAACAGCCATTCAGCCAACGGGTACAACTCGTCTACAGTTAAATTCAGCTTTGAATGGATGTCTTTTTCACTGGCCTTCGCTGGATGTCATTATGCTCTGAGTCACTATGGTTAATGGAAGAAAAAAGATAAGAGGCTGGCCTTCTGCAATGAAGACCTGCTTGAGTTCTGTTTTCCGCTAATAGTATCCATGCTCCTGTGAAAACCTTATTCAGCCGATACTTTCTGGATCTTTGTAAGTCTGAGCACAATTTTAAGCCGCCTCTGGTGCTCTTTTCCCCGCACTGATGAAGCTATTAAGAGTGTGAAGCCGAAACTGGGATGAAAACTTCAGATTCATCAACCAAAGCCACGTTGAGGGTGAATACAGGTTCTGAATGCAGGCGTGCTGCTGGAGACACACAGTGACTCAGGTCAGCCAAAGGTTGGGGCAATGTCAGCATTTTTCTCGTGAGCTTGAAAAAGGTCATGACAGCCAGAAGACAGGGAGGTGCAAGTGAGAGCGACTGCAGCAGAAAAAGACATAATGGTAGACAGAGAGCAAGAGAAGGAACACATCTATCTGTGTCTCCTGTGATGCATCACCTCACTATCCTTTCCAGGAAAAAATGGGCGCGGTGGCTGATGAATGGCCGCGCTCACAGGAGAAGAACAGAGCAGAGTTATCCCTGAGGGACTGAAAAGGGAAAATGATTATTTCTTGGCTAAGTGGTTCTGGTTAGAGTTACATCTAAATCTTGTCTGAGATGGAACTTTAAACCAACACTCAAACACAGAAGCTACACTGTAACCAAACTCCTTAAGAGTTACAGACTTTATCCAGACCTGAATTTCTTGATTTGGTTATACGGAGTCATCCTGGCCCTTCTTATTACACAATGAACATTAAACTTAATAGCGGGCAAATGTTTTCATGTGTAATGCGTCCAATTATTTAGACATCTAGACAAGCGGATGCCTATTTTTCCATGTTTCAGATGTTCCACAGAGGACATTTTTTTGGTCAAATGTGAACATTTATAACTACCAAAAAATGAATGATCAAGTTGTCAACCTTGTCGGAAACAATCAGCAATGTATAGACTGTAGGTTGAAAGTCATGGATAATTTCCCACCCTGCCTTTGATGGTTTAAAGGGTCAGTTCACCCTAATCACGAAACAGCTATTCTTCCATTTACCACTATAGTGATGTCCACACACCTCACTGTGAGAAGTTTTCATTGGGGCCATTTCTTTGATAGAAAGTAGTCCTTATGAAAAGCAAGAGCTGAAATGATTAAGTGATCAGTTAATGAAAAAAGACAGAAAATTGATCTGAAACAATTCGGATTATTGATTAATCAATTCAAGTCTTTTTTAAACCAAAAATGCCAAACATTTGGTGGTTCCACCCTCTCAAATGTGAATATTTGCTGGTTTTCCCAGGGGATTAAAAAAAAAAAAAATAAAAAAATAGGCAGGCAAATCAATAATGAAAATAATTGTTAGTTGTAGCCCTATTCTATTCACCTCATAACAATTGTGGTAAGTGGAAAATACATATATTTTTGACCTTCTAAATTCCAAACACTGCTCAGCGGTCACATCCCTCCCTTTCTATCCAAGACCATTTTATGGTTTTCACAGTGATAACCAATTTGAAAAGGGAGTCCGCAATTTTCTTGAAAGGAATAGTTTAACATTCTGGAAAATACGCTTACTCACTTTTGTGCCAAGAGTTAGATGACAAGATCGATACCACTCTCAAATGTGTCCATTAAACAGCTGGCGACTGGTTAGCTTAGCATAAAGACTGAAAACAGGGGGAAACAGCTAGTCTGATAATATCCAGGATCATTTCCTGGCCAGGAGCAGTGACTTCCTGGACGGCTTGCCTGGCAACCTCACAGTAACAACAAGACTCCAGATGACAATAACCCCCCATAGAACCACAACTTGTTGTTTTTTGTTTTGGCTTTTGTATGGATTAAACAACAAAATATAACTTGTTAAAAAAGTGAGCTTTAGAGGTAGGTGGAATTGTTTTACCCAGTTTCTCCCTGTTTCCAGTCTTTAGGCTAATTTAAGTAAAACATCGAACTATCGCTTTAATATAAAGAAACTGTTGGTGATTATTTATTTCTATGGTTTCACCCAAAGGCTCCACAAAGAAAAAGAAAGTTATTAATTCTAATTCTTTGTTGGACATATAAATGAAAAAGTAAAAAGGAGGGGAAAAGGCAGGAGTAACATGCCAGGCACACACCCAGACCGGCAGATGATTAAGAGGACAGAGAATAAAGGCTCACAGAACAAATCATACGCTCTGGTATTGCTAAATGATTTCTTCAGTGTGTATGGTGTTTGTTCAACTTGTATAAACACTGTACGGATAGCCGGTCCAATATCTGCAGTAGTAAGTCTGTGATGACGCAACACAGCCAAGCAGCAGACAGTAATCTCTTCCCAGAGACAATACACAGAGAGATGTGACCTTGCATGTCCCCATGACGGCAAATCTAAGCGCACACACACAGTGTATTAGTCCATGACCCTGGAGTATTTCAAAGAAAAAAGAAATCTCCCAGAATTTCCCACATTACCCCCACTCTTTGTGTGCTCTCTGCCATCCGTCTGTCCCTTCCCCTAAACACCCTCAGCAGTTGGCACGAAGTAGTTTATCCTCACTCACCATCCATCCATTTCACCCTTCCTTCCTCCTCCTTTGAACAGACAGGAAACTTTGACTCAACTTTTAGGAGACGAGATGATGCTCAGCTCAATGTGCGCAGCCATGATAAGAACAAACAGAACAAACCACTCTTTGCAAAAAATACAAATGGAAGCAAAGTGCAGTGCCTGTCTGAGCAGTAATGGATGCCTACTCTCTTTCTTGTTTGCTAAACTGTGTAAGACTAATGCATCCATCCCCTTTTTTTTTTTTAAATGTTACAATCTGAGTACTGTGTAAAAGCTTGTGGCTGTTTTTCAAATTGTCTGCTGCACCCAATTTTTTTCTAATCCCACACATGTACAGTATGCACCTCACTTCTAATTATATTGTATTTCAAACGGAGTTCAAAAGAGTATCCTGTTTTGCTTCATTATACATATCCTTATGAACCTTTATCATGGCGTCACAGCTTGACAATAACCAGTAAAAAACTGGTTGTTTAGCTTAATATGCATTTGGCCTGAGTTGAGAAGGAAGTGTTTTTCTCTGTAGCAATTTATATTGACAGGGAGTTGCGCACATACAGCAGGTGGTGATGAGGCAAGCCTTAATGTTGGTGTGATCCATTATTTTTTGACCATATGAATGTGAAGTGTATTTACAAGTATAATTGAAGAGACTGACTGGTAAATTATTAGAGACACCCTTCACGCCAGTTGTTCCGAACATTACTGATGTAAAAAAATACTTTAGCATCATCAGAAAATATAACAACTAAGATTTAATTGTAATTTAGTGTTAATCTGTGTATCAACAGACCTGTCACTTTTGGAATAATAGTGGAATTCACTCCTGGATTTTGAATTTTGGTGGTGGGATAACCCCTTTTGTTCAGATTTGATCCCAGATTGAGCCTTTAATTACACTGCTCTTGCTTCTCATAACAACCATCTGTTCGCAAGTGCAACAGACATGACAAGAAAGCTCTCACTACTTCTCTGGGCTTGAAATACACACACGACAAAGGCTTAAGGTTGATTTACTGAACAGAAAAATGCCCGTATGAATGTAAACCCCCACATAACACACACATGCAATGTTACAAACACACACACCAAAGGTATTTTAAGAACACGTGCAGGAAGACCTGAATACATACACATTCTTCTCATAACACCCTTGTAGTCAAAGATGGTGTTTCGCTTGTTTTGACCACCGGTTTCTGGATGAGTCAGTGATGTAACGCCTTTTTCACTGCTTGTGATGAGAAAATATAGCACTGGCAGCCCAGCGGTAACCAGAAGGAAAAACAAACTTATTGTTCTTCTTTAAACCTGCACTTGGTAAGAGTTTCATGGAAATGTGCAGCCATTCCGTCAGCCTATAACACAAAGCAAGGATGCATCTCATTCCACATCATTCCATAGTGATCTCCTCAATTCCTAGAATACCTTTTAACAGTCCTTAGAAAAATGGGCATAAACTTGATGCAGTTAGCTGCAGGTTACACATGTTGGTGGAGACCAATAGTCAGAGCATCATAAGAGCAAACGATTGAAGGGAAGGAAATGCGAAAAGATGTGTGAAAGATTTGAAAGCGAGCAGCCTTTTATCTGCCTTCATCTCTCCCCTTTCCTTCCTAAAAATAACTTTGTTTAAATGAAAAGTGCCCTAGTTATTTGGCCACAGCACTGCTTATTTAAGCTTTATGATGTTTCTTCAGAGAAGATTAAATCTCATCTGCGTTTTCTCAAGATCCGAGGTGACAAGGTGTCAGTTGAGACACTGCGCTGCAGCCAGACCATTATTCCACCTGATTACCAGCCCTCAGCTATAAGCAAAGCAACACCACCGCCGCATCAAAACAACACAAGTGATAGAGAGGAGTACGGAAACAATGACATGGTTGATAATTGAAAAAGGTGTTGTCGTGCCTTGTAGCATGCATGCCAGGACAAGAGAGCAATCATCTTCATCTTCTAATTTTAGACCGAGTCGTGAGACCAAATAGACAAATAGACTGAATACAGACAATGGCCCTCTCTTTCTGATATCAATCAGTGAGTGCAGCACAAGTGCAACTGTTAGTAGTATAAAACACTACTAAGTGCAGAGATCCCTGCTCTGCATTGTGTTAGTGCCATCATGTGCAACCAATAGGGCAGCATGAATTTAATACAATGCAATTTACATGTAATTGTGAGTGCCTGTGTGCGTGTGTCTGAAAGAGGAACAGTGCTGAAACCACAACATTGCTATGGTCTTATAGTGTGACCCATAGGGTGCTGATACCATTTTATATTAGCAGTATATTCTACCAATTGATCATACAAACTATCAAATCTATAAAAGATTTAGCCTATATTTAGTTAAGGTGTTTCATGGTGCCACAGTGTAAAGTGTACTGTTTGTTAAGTATCTTTCTAATAAAGCCTATATTTAGGATTAGTGAAGTACTTGTTCCCAGTGAACAGTGTGTGTGATCAAACAAAAAGCACCACAGATACTTTGTAGTGACAGAGGAAGAGAAAGACAGAAATGAGGGAACTGTGTTAAGCCTTCAATGAAGCGCTTCAAGTTCATCTGAATTGTATTAAACGTGTTTCTCACACTTCATGTGACCTCCTGCCACATGTCTGGAACAGCAAACCCAGCGGTTTAGCTGTCAGAGTTGTCTGAACAATAGGCTACTGAACGTAAGTCGTGGTTAAAATGACACAAACAAGTGTAAAACAAAATGAGTAGAAAACTCACCTCCTCCACTGTGAGAGGCATACATATCCTGTACTCCTTCAGCAACATCTTCCCACTCCGCGCGTCTCTTGTATGTACTCACAATGTGTCAAACCAGCCAAGTAAATGTTCCCCCCGCCGCCCGACGGGATGTGTGTAAAATATGGAGACGTGTCAGCGCATGTGGAAGGATGGTTAGCCCGTGTTATGAAATACACCCCGAATTACAGCTGAGTTCATCGGAACCAGGGGACACTCACTCCGGCAGGGAACGTAGAGCAGAAATGAGCTCGGTTGAGGATTGTCCCCTGCTATCAAACTGATGAGTCAAGCTACCAGCAAACGGCGCAGAGCACACGTAGGGTATTTGGGGCTTCAAAATAAGAGCGTGAAATTTGTCACTGCAAATATCCCTGTTATCTGTTGTTTTGTCTGTTACAGTCTTAACAACTCTTTTAAAAAATAACGTAAAAATGATTTAAATGGGGTAGATTATTTTACCAATTCAATTCAGTTTTATTTATATAGCGCCATATCATA